>JAOZJS010000406.1:0-36453 GCA_025882695.1 Amerodectes protonotaria | reverse complement strand
GCAAACAGCGTTCCTCGACCTGCCTGACAAATTTAGAATGATTTTAGAATTCTTTTTGAATCATTTCATGAATCTTACCCGAAAAACGAAAATCATCGACCGCCATGTCTGGTGAACTGGATTTATTTAAAATCGTGTTTTTGCTTGTGCTGCCATCTAGCGATTTTTAAACAAGTCATTATGGGTAACTAAATTTATTTATAGCTTTTGCCGAAAGGGGCGGTGCAACTCTTTTTTTTAGAGTGTATTGGAGACTAAACAGATGACTTTCTTTCAAAACTAATTCTTCGGGAATTTTTTTTAAAAAAAAGCACCAACCCTCGACGATCGCTTGCAAACTGATTGTTGTCACCAATAATGTTCAGGTCAATCATTGGCAGGATTGCAGAGGTTGGCTCTAAATTCCAAATCCTTTCCAAACAGCCTATTGTTAACCAACCGAATTCTCAAGGTTAGTGTTATTTTAATTTTTGCGGAAAAAACCAAAATCCTTGTTCATATGTTTTTCCTATTAAGCTTTGGAAAAATTCAATCATATCACCCGCAGATCATTCATCACAATCAACAGCTGTTTGGCCCAAATTTACAACAACAAAACTCCACAATCATCCAAGCAAAATTCATCATCCAATGTTGGAGAATATGTTGAAATATTCTCTCAACCATTGCCTGGGAGCGAAGCGAATTGGAAAGAAGAACGATTCCTGAAAGCATTATATCATGCTGGTCCGAAAATCCGCCCTAAACGTCGACATCCATTGGATAACCGACCACAGATGAGAGGTGTTGTGCTGAAAACATTGATTCGTAAACCGAAGAAACCAAACTCGGCCAATCGTAAATGTGTTCTGGTACGTTTAACGAATGGAAAAGAGATAACCGCTTTTGTTCCCGGTGAAGGACATAATCTGCAAGAACATAGCGTGGTTTTGGTGCAAAAAAAACGCGTTCGTGATGTGCCCGGATTGAAGATTCGGGTGATTCGCGGTGCATATGATTGTGCACATGTTTCGAAAAATAAATAATTTAATCTAATCTTGTATTAAATTTAGTTGTTTCATTAAATAATTTTTGAAAAATTCAATCGATTTAAGCAAATTCAAATGTAAACAATAAATTCAAAAAATTGCGACACGTACTTTACGGACAAGACCATTTGAGTGTGTTGGAAAAATCGAGCTTCCGCAGTCATCATCACAACACGTTTTCTCACTGTGTTCTGCTCTGCTGGTGTCATCAAGCCAAATCTCAAAATTCTGTCTTATTTCATCGAATAACTTCGAGAAAACCAACCAAGGTATGATCATCAATTGATGGCAAAGTTGAAATATTTTAAATTAAATGTGTTTTTCATTCCCCAGAATAAATAAATAAAAAACAACATGGACAAAATTCGTTTGGCCAAAGTTTCCAAAGTGTTGGGCAGAACTGGTTCCCAAGGACAATGTACACAGGTTCGAGTGGAATTTTTGGATGAATCCTATCGTTCCATTTTGCGTAATGTTAAAGGACCAGTTAGAGAAGGTGATATTCTAACATTGTTAGAATCGGAACGTGAAGCAAGAAGATTACGTTAGCGCACACACTATTTAATGATCCAAATATATTCTTTTGAATTTCCCATAATATTGAAATGATGATTTTTTTGAAATAAAATCATTTTCAAACAAAGTATAAAATTTCAAAGTATAATCTGGCAGATAATTAATCAATTCAGATGGTAAACACCAAGATTATCTTTAAGGTTTCCTAATGATGATTAGATTGGCATTTTCTACAAAAAAATGCATGCGTAGTTCTTCATTTGCCAAAGCTCATGTGATCTTCATCATCATCATGCCAAGCTTAAGGATTGTGAAACGGATTCTACATTTTGAACCGGTGTTGAATTTCCAAAAAACTGATCGAATAATCATCTCCAGACATTCTTCGAGCTTAGGTGTTAATCAAACTGTCCAGGAACAGCCGGGATGTTCCTCCAACCACGTTCCTTTGTTTGATACATTTGGACGTAAACATGATTATCTTCGAATTTCTCTCACCGAACGATGCAATCTAAGATGTCTATATTGTATGCCTGAAGAAGGTGTGCGTTTAACTCCAAAATCCAATCTGTTGCAAGATGAAGAAATCTTTCGTTTGGCCAGTTTGTTCGTCAACAAATTTGGCGTACAAAAAATACGATTAACCGGTGGTGAGCCATTGGTACGTAAAAATATTGTAGAGATTGTTGAACGATTGTCGATGCTCAAAACAGAAGGCTTGGAAAAGATCTCCATCACAACCAACGGAATCGTGTTTTACCGTTTAGGTCGGCAACTTCATCAAGCCGGTCTTGATTCGGTTAATATAAGCTTGGACACGCTTAACAAGGATCGTTTCCAATTAATAACCAGACGCAATGGTTTGGACAAAGTTTTACGATCAATCGACATTGCTTTGGCTGAACAATTTGTTCCGGTCAAGATTAATTGTGTTCCGATCAACGGGCTAAACGATGATGAAATTGAAGATTTTGTGCGGTTAACCAAAGACCGCGAACTTGAAGTTCGTTTCATTGAATATATGCCATTCGATGGTAACCGTTGGGATGCCAACAAAATGATCGGTTTCCGTCAATTGTTAAATAGAATCCAAATGAAATTTGATTTGAAATCGATCGCTCCCAAATCAACGAACGATACGGCAATGTTGTTCAAGGTGGAAGGATATTCCGGAACCATTGGTTTCATCAATTCGATGACCAAACCATTCTGTTCCGGTTGTAATCGAATACGATTGACCGCCGATGGACACTTGAAGGTAACCTGTCAGTGGGAGTTTTCAAGACACCCAGATTTGGTAAAACTTTGCAATATCTAGGTTTGTTTGTTTGGCAAAGATGAGGTTTCATTGAAAGAGGCCATCCGGAATGGTTGCAATGATGAAACGTTGACCAACATGGTCCAAGAAGCGGTACGAAAGAAAAAGCAACAGCATGCCGGCGCGATAAAGTTGTCCACCACGGATACCACCAACAGGCCAATGATTTTGATCGGTGGGTGAACCTTACCGCGGCACAAACCAAATCATTTGGCCACCACACCCAGCCTGTTTTCAAGTTATTAATCGTGTTGTTGTTTTTGTTTTCCATATTTTCATGTTGAAACCGCATTATTAAATCTTTCAAGTTCCGAAACGATACTTTTCCAAAGATTTCAGCCACATTGATACCAATGATGGTCAAGTGAAAATGGTGGACATTGCCCGGAAGGCTGCAACTGTGCGCGTGGCACGTGCCCAAGCACGGGTCCATCTTGGCCGACCAGTAATAGAAAAGATTGAATCCAACCAAATCGGCAAAGGAAACGTGCTGACCATAGCCAAAACCGCGGCGATAATGGGAGCCAAATGGACCAGCCATTTGATACCGTTGTGTCATCAAATCCCATTGGATTCGGTCGATGTTCAATACAGGTTTGATTATGATAATGATGATTTGATCATTGAAACTGTTTGTCGGACCACGTTCAAAACTGGCGTAGAAATGGAAGCATTGATGGCCGCCACCATTGCTTCGTTGACCATCTACGATATGTGCAAAGCATTGAACAAAGCCATCATTATCAAAGATTGTCGTTTATTGGCCAAAAGTGGCGGGAAAAATGATTTTGGACCAATGATCAATTAAAAACATGATTTTATTTAAATTATGAAAACAAAATCAATCAATCAATCAAGCGTGTTTCGGGAAGTGTTACGAAACACAAATCCACGCGAAGCTAATTCTTTGATGATCTGCACCAAATTCTGGCAATCATCGATGCCTGAATGAGCTCGGCCGATTTGATTCAAATGAAAATAATCCAAAAGATATTGCTGACTTTTGGGCCATTGATTGGTATGTTCGGAGAATGATTTCTTAACATTGATCCATGATCTCATGTATGGTGGTATGTTAAAGTTGCACATCCTGCATTGTGATGGTAGCATCTTTTTCAAATCCCAATCACCACAGGTGATGAAGGTGAACCGTGAAATTGGTGCTTGATTTTCATTGATCAATTTACTGGCCAACATCCATTGTTGAAAATCTTTGAACACCTTGTTGAATTTATCCGAATCATCCACCATGCTTTGCAGGATACCGGTCAGATCGGTACAAAAAGGCGATAATGTTGGATTAATTGTTGGTTTCACGTAACGATGAAACCTGTCCACAACCTCGAATGTACGACAATCTAGTTTTAGCACTGGAAATTCGATGATTTCATGTTGAAGTACCTGTGGTCGATCACAGGTTGCCTGTTTTTAGAAAGAACGATTATTTCAAGTTTTATTATTCAACAAGAATCCAATCGTGTACAGACCTCAAAATCTAAAACTAGAAAATAATCAAAATTTTGTCGCTGATACTTGGGCATGTTTGACGCTGGAATATCACAAATGTTGGTGGAGAAAAATTTCGGTATTCTCCAAAATAGATCCATTTTATTATTTATACAGGATCCTTGATCCGATGCAATCTTGTTGTGGGAGTATCGTAATGCTTGCTGAAATTTGATAACATGATTCCTGGAAACACAAGCCAAATTGTTTTCTCATTTAGTTGGACAAATCAAATCAGCGCACTTACATTGAAGCAAACAAAAACTAGGTAAACTAAAATTCGCCCAGGTTTCATGTGCGTCCTTGTTGTTGACAATTGACACTGACTCTAGTCGCTAGATGGCTGTTGTTGTTGTTGTTGTTGTTGTCGATTTTTGTTTGGTTGCTCGCACACATCGAAACATTGAACTTCAAACCTTGCGAAAGCAAAAAAACAAACAACGTCGTCGTCGTCGTTGTTGTTGCTGCTCAAAAATGAATTCAAACAAATCACAATTTCGGTCCAAACCATACTGATGGACCAGAATATTGTCTGTTGAATTGTTTGTTGAATTAAATTTTTTTAACAAATTTTCCAAAACTGTTATTCCATCATCATCATCATCTTCGGGAACATGGGGCAAACGTTGAAAATCATTTCCAATATTGGTTTGAATATAAAAAGTCAACATAACCAAAATCATCATAAATCAGACAGTAAGTTTCAATTGATTTAACTAAATTAAACTAAATTAAAATCTCTTTTTCGAATGAGCAGAACTACCAGATCTGGCATCATGGCCACCAGAATTAAGTTTGAATGTATTGAAAAATTTGAATGCCACTGAACTTTGTTTAGCTGCCTGTGTATGGGAAGAGCTCGGCCGGGATGATCAATTATGGCAATCATTATGTCAGGCTGAATGGCCACATTTGGAAATTTATGATACAAAAAATAAGCCAAATGATTTTAATTATCGTGAACTTTATTTAAAATTGGACGAAGCCACCGTTACATTCAATGCTGATTATAGTTTGGTAAGTCCTTTTGTTTGTTTGATTGTGGAGAATGGTGTGGATTAATATCTTTTGTATCTTGTCGCGAATCTTGCTGTTAGGGAATCGATTATTTTATCAAAAACAAACTTCTTGTAGATCATCCGGATCAGATCGCCAAATTGATTTTTTATTGTAAACGTTTGGATCGTACACAAGTTCGTAGCTATCTGTTATCAGATGAAGATGTTGTCGAACCGCTGATAAAATTATTCGATTTCACCGGTAAACTACTACCCGATGCTTTAAGAGATTTTTTCACCTTATTAGAGGTGACCAACAAATATGATCATTATTTGCATTTGGTGGTGGAAAAATTCGCCTGGCGTTACGTGCAATGCAATCCACCGGATCAAACACCATCAATCAATCGCCATACATCGGAAACAATCTATGTGCTTAGTTTTTCGTTGATGTTGCTATCGGCCGATCTGTTCAATCCGCATGTCAAAAACAAAATGTCCAAACGGGAATTCATCCGAAATGTTCGTAGCGCATTGAGTTTGTCGGATGATGATTTTTATGGTTACCTATACGATGATGTATATCTTCGTGGACACATAGCAACCGGTAACAATGATACCGCTGCACCAAAACCAAGCCAAGCACATGGCTTGAAACCACCATTAAATGCTGGAACAGCCTTTCCAAGACCACCATCCAACCCGAATGCTAATCAACCATTTGATTTCTTATTCAGAGATCCGAATCATTATAATCGTTTCCATATAATTCATTAGTAGTGATGTGGAATTGTCGAGAAGAGCAGACTTTTTCATTCCATCCCCCCTCAACAATCTTCCACCCAAATCTAGTCATGAAATCTCGATCATTGTGGTCTGGTTGTGGTGGTCAAATGGTGCAATCTAAACCACAACCACAATCACAATATTCCCTGAAGACATAGGTTTCGAAAGATTTTTAATAATGAAAATTTTAATAATTTTGGCTGAGGAAACAACAAACAAACAAAGCAACAAGTTCACATTTCAAAAGTCCTAGAAGAAAAAGCAGTAGCATTTGAGTTCCATGTTTTCCATGAAACAGTTTGGATTCTTACAAATCATATTTTGAAAAACACCAACAATTTTTAAAATAATAATAAATATTATAATGATTATTAACAAAATCAATCAATCAATCAATCAATCAATCAATCAATCAATCAATCAATTGTCTTTGATCAAGAATTTATCCTCTTCTTTTTTGAACCATTTGATGAATGTGGTGACCGTTTCCAATGCCGATTGTTTAGTGACGAATCCATCGAATTGTGCATAAAGCTGAAATGTTGCCGTTTGCCATCCCAACAATGAGCATTGTTCTTTCATGCTACGCAACCACAATGTCTTCAATGATGAACGTTGCATTCGATCGATGAGGTAATAATTTAATGGAGAAAATTCTGTCTGTATGCTTGATTGCCAAACAATGCAATGTTTTGGTGTTTGATGGCATAGATATTGCAAATGTGGCTGTCCCAGTTCGCTGATGCTGGAACGAAGTCCGGTCATTGGTTCAGCCGAACGTATTTGATCAAGCCTAAAGTTGATGTTCTCTTTGACTTGGCGACATTTCTCGAAATTATTATGATCAACATCCAACAAAATAAGACAATACTTTTTGCTTAGATATGATACATGTGCATGTAGGAAACGATTAGCATCCACACGACTCAAACATAATGGTAACCATAAGGATTCTGTCGATGTTAATAGGCTATCCGATGCTTTTATCAATGCATATATCAATTGTATGTCCAATGGATTTATCCGAAACTTGGCCGTATGATTGCAGACTGAAATCAACTTTAGATTCTTTAACGTAGATGGAGGTGACTGATGGTGGTGATTCAACAACGAATCTTTTCTGGTTGATGTGGATGTTCGCCTACGAGATGATTTTTGTTGACTTGTTTCGGTTGAATTGGAATCTTGATCTTGTGATTCAAAACTTTCATAAAGATCATTCGATTCATCGTCATCATCTTCATCATCATCATCATCGGTGTAAGGGGCCGTGTTGTTCAAGCTGTTCCATTCGGTAAGATATTCATTTAAATCATCGCCATCAACATTATCATCGTCATCATCTTCGATATGGAACAAAATGGAGAAAACAATGTCCGGATTAATTGCAACCGATTGATTGATGATGGTGGTTATTTGCTCCCTGAAACCACCATTCATGATGGCTACAGGTACAAACACTCTGCTTAAAACATTTGGCTTATGGTCATGTAAAAAAATCATTGAAGAACTATAATTATTTTGGTTCAAGCTTGGATTGCTCCCGGAAATTGTTGCCGTGGTGGTCGATGATGATGATGATGATGATGATATTAATGATGATGAACGTGGCATGGATATCGAAGCAGAAGTATAGAATGAAATCACATTGTTAAATATTCGACCAGATACTTTGGATTTTTTGCTTTTAAATGTTGGAAACAAATCCGTTATCGGTGTGGTGATTGACTTGATCAATATATCCAATGTTTTAAAATCATTTTCTACAAACGAAAAAAAATTGAATTTTACCAGAAAAAACAACAACATGAAAACTTACTATGGATAATTCGTCTCAGATCATATGTTGGTGCTTGTTGAAAAATTGATTTCAATTTTTTCAATGTTATCGTTGAAATAACTTGTGCATGGATTTGATTGATCAATGTTTGTTCATCAAAACAGCTCAAACTTCGACCAACCACCACAATGACCAGTGGCGAACGTACGGCAAAATTAATATTCAAACCATTTTTGGTGCGGATCGTTTTCAATTGATCATTCTGGGTTTTGATCACATAATTAACCAATGCCACACAAACGCCCATCAATGTGGTAACATCCTTACGTCGTGAATAACAGTAGATAGGTTTACCAGCTTCGCTCATGATAAAAACATCGATATCATTTCTTAGGGCAGAATTTTCAATCAAAAATTGCTTCAGATCCCAATCCGGAGATTGTGTTTCATATTCAAAATCATTGCTATTGCTTTGTAATGATGATTTACTACGGAATGAACCATCAATTTCATCTTGAGCATTATTATTGGCTTTATCGGATTCGGTGAACACCAACAACGATTCCGTACGATTCCGATCCGGTGGTGTTTGGGCTGCTGCTGCTGATGATGATGATGGTGGTGGATCACAATGAATATCATCATCATCATCACCACCAATATTCAGCGTGGACAATGATTGATCACAACGTGGTATTTCTATTTGATTATCATCTGGTTCAACAACAATATTGCTGATCGATATGGATTCTTCTTCTTGGTTGGCGTTGATGGTGATCACTGGTGGTTTGGTTTCAATCGCCGACATCATATAATCTCTTCGGGCCTCTTCTTGAATCCATTCAACAATACTGTAATGGATATAATCGTTCTGATCCAATTTGAAGCGGTTTTGTGGTAGAAATGGGAGGAGGAAGGCAGAAAAACACAAGCAAAATTAATCCAGATTTCCAATGGAAATAATCATTGATAACACCAAAAATAACAATAATAAAAGCAAAACAGATGTGCAGCCTGGTGCAGCGCGACTATTGCAACATTGGCTGCTGCACGTTCACAGCACGGTGGAAACCGTGGAGATGAAATTTTTCAAAAAAACGAAAATTGCGCAAAAATATATGAAATCAAATATCGACAATTAAAGTTATTGCATTTGAGCGGGCGGTCGGGCGCGCGCGCTCTGGTTTAAGTTGATGGTATCAAATTTCAAGATCATAATTCCATTATGATGGACGCCCCTCAAAAAACGGAGGGCGGAAAGAAAGAGCGGGAAAATCAAATTGCCAAGCTTACAAATACCACAGGATATATCATCATCATTCTATTAAATTACATTAGGATTCAATTTATAATGTGGAACCAAAAGAATGATGATGATCATCATCATCATCATGAAGAATCGTATCAAGAAGAGAGCGAAATCTAATTTGGTTTGAAATTAAATTTAAAAACAAACGCACCAAAATGTTGAGGGAAGAACAAACGAACCGAAATACCACAACGAGAATAAAAAATAGAACTTTTCAATAATTATTGCAATGATTTTGTTGGTGTTTTTCGAAAACTGGGAGGTGGGTGTGTATGAGGGAATTTTCGTTTTTTCTCGTTTTCATTCGAGACGGAAAACCAATTAAAATTATTGCTTTCGAAACCGCACCCACAGACACACCCACCGCCATTTGGTTTGAATAATTGATTCGACCAACATTGTTTTTTGGTGCGCGGAATAAAAAGATTCTATTTCACTATTTCCACTCTATTCTCTTTATTTTTTTTTTCGAATTCTTTGGCGCAATTCGAACGTTTTCTTTTTCGCTAATGATTGTGGTTCCAACACAAAACAATAAGAATAATAATAATAAGAAGAAGAAGATTAAAATGTCATTCATTCTGATTAATCTTGATTTAATTGATTTTAAATCAGATCACCATCATCATCATGATCATCATCATAATCGTTTTTCGGTAAAAAGGATTTAAAATCCATTTTCGTGAAGAAAAAAAATAGTGCGCGAGTTTGATGGTACAAAGGAAAAGGTCGTTGGTCGTCGTTATCATGGTTTCCCAAGATTCAGGGATGGTTGTTGGGTAAACCTAAAAATACAACAAATTCAGGTTTCATATTTCCTCTAGCTGCTTCCTTCCAAGTTGCGATTTGTTTTTGTTTTTTTCCTTTCCCAGGATTCATGCCCAGGTTGAAGACGCAAAAACGCGCATACAACCATCACCATCATCATTCTGATGAGAACCGAACATCCATGGACAGATTCTAAATATATCCTGTTCGTTGTTGTCCCGGTGTTGGTGCACACGAATTGATTTTGCCTGGTCAACCGCCAACAACACCACCACCAATACCAACCACCTAAGTTCGAACGGAAATCGAAACGAAAAAAAAAGTGCGAGAACGAACACATTTCGAAAACAAGAACTTTTTCGGTGATTGAAGCATTGGTGTTTGACGGTGTGTGTTGGCCAAAAACAGAAAATAGCAACAATCGAATTTGGTCAAATTATAAATTGGCCCACAACACTAAATGAATTTGTTCATTTAATGAAATTTTTCAAAATTGTGTTATTTTTTTTCCTGCTTTTTTCTGCTATTGGACAAATTCAATTCGTTTTGAATTCTTTGAATTCCAGTGCTCCAATTCTCCTGCTAATAATTAATATTATTATTATTGTTATTCAATTTAGATTACCACTTTGCATCCCAAATTCAATATATCCAATGACCTTTGTTACTTCGAAAAGCACCAACTGCAGCAACGCCCAAAACAGCATGGATCTATCTAAAACAATGTCCGCCAAAGTGAGTGGTACCATCGATGAGAAGATAATTTCCGCTATGAAAAATCCCGATGATGATGATGATGATGATTCTAAACCGGAAGTGAACGGAAACGCCCAATCAACAGAAGATACCCAGGAAAATATCAACATCGATGATGATGAGGATCAACAGGATAATGCGGATGAAAATCAGAACAATTCCAACCACAATAAGAATCATTACCAGAATCATTTGGCTAACAATTGGACGCAACATCAGAACCATCATCATCAGGATAACCATGCTACGGTGATCCATTATGGCCAGATACAGTTTCCGACTGCCTTATCGACTCCTAATTCATCTTTGTCGGGACTTCGGCCCCCATCCTCTCATGCTGGCACCACGACCATCACCATGGCCACCTTGCAACAGCAATCATCATCTCAAACCGGGCTGAAGAATGAACTACCACAAACGAACAACACGGATCCAACTTCTCCAGCCGATCATTCGTTGGTTTATGATGAGCAGGCTTATGATGAAGCTTATGATACACGTCGAAGACAGGTAAGCAATGTGATCCATTGTTGAATACACACCTGAAATCTTTGCTAATTATTTTAGCGCCGTAATCGTACCACGTTTAGTTCATTCCAATTGAGCGAATTGGAAACAATGTTCGCCAAAACACATTATCCGGATGTGGTGATGAGAGAAAGTTTGGCCAGGTAATCCCAAGATTGAGCCTGTTGTTTTTGGTGTGTTTGATCTTTTGGTGCAAATTTTCCCCTCTAGCAAAACCAATCTGACCGAATCACGCGTGCAGGTTTGGTTTCAAAATCGTAGGGCTAAATGGCGAAAAACCGACCGTGCTCATGGCGCTAAACTTAACAAACAGACCACTATGAGCGTGAAGAATAACAGCCATAATCATTTGAATTACCAGGATCATCGTCAGAGCGCTAAGTTGGGAATAAGAGTTGGAACTAATGATTGCAAAACAACACCGGATGCATCATATTTTATCGCCAAACGCAGTATTAACCAAAATCCAGCTAAATCTCAAATGATCGTTCCGGCCACTAGTAACACCTCGGTAATGACCACAGCAACAAGTACGGCAGCAGCTAGAACTAATTTGAACCATCAAGATTTCGCCCATCCACCACCAACACCTTTGAATTCATTCTCGGGCACCGAAGGTGAACATTACATGAATGGTGGCCATCGTCATCACCATCATCAATTCCATCCAAACGATTATGTTCATCAACATTTATCATCATCAACTGCATTCCATGCCCAATATCAGCATCATCATCATCATCACCACCATCATCAAACAACATCATATTCGCCGATGGTTGATCCAAGAATTGCTAGTAGCCAAAGTAACGGCAACAATAAGAATTTGAATGATTCCCAACCGAGCTCTGTGCTGAACATTTCATTATCCTCGATATTGTTGAGCGCCGGAATCAAAGAAGATGATGATAATGATGATGGTAATGATGGACATGAGGAGCATTCGCAGCCACAACCACCTGTTGAATCGCATTCAGAACCTCAGCCACTGAACAACAAGAATGATTCCCAACCCGGTCGAGAATCGGATTCAGAATCCAGCCTTAATAATATAAATAATGGCAAAAATACCAGTGATGATGATAAAAAGAGGCCATCACCACAAGAACCACCACAACAGGCGATGTTAGAGGTTGAAGAGGATCGTGCTAAAAAAGAGGAGAATGTGGCGATGCTTGAGACAGATGATAATTCCATGCAAGATTTTAGCCATACCAAAAGCAACAACAACAACAACGGTAATCTTGAAAAATCTGATGCTGAACGCTTGCGACCAACATTTTCTCCAAAACATAATCAATTAAATGAAGAAGATGAAGAATGTGATGATGATGATTTAGAAGTAGTGATCATGGATGTTTCCAAAGAATCAACACCCATTCCTAGCACATCGGCGGAAGTGTTGAATAGATTTTTGCGAATCAAGGACAGAAAAAATGATCAAATCGAAGATCATCAACGTTTGAGAAGAGAATTTTTAAATTATGAAACATTTATTAAGTCGCAGAAAAATTTTGCAAATTATTATTATTATCATTATTACCAATATTATCGTTATTGCTTGCAAAATTTGCAACAACAGCCTCATTTGAAACAACCACAGAAACACCAACAATCATCATCTTCGTCTTCGTCGTCATCATCATCATCGTCGACATTTTCAGCTAATCCAGCAGCCGTAGCATTTTCACAACATTCCAGAATCATCAACAACAACAGCAATACTTTATCATTTGATTATTCTACTTCTTCTTCTTCCTCCTCCTCTCATTTAGCTTCCAAAGCGCCTTCATCCTTGTCCTCGTTGCCGGTCGGATCGCCAGAAGAAGCTCAAGCAGCAGCATCCATGTTTCATTACGATCACCGTCAGCTTGGCAATCAACATCATCATCATCAGCAAGTTCCGATGTTTAGAATGAGTTCGACAATGTCGCAACCACCACCATCGTCTTCAGCACGACGCGTTGATGGAGATCAATGTGGTGGTGGTGCCTTGGAATCATTACCTGATTATCTCATGGCGTTTGATCGGGATGGCCAGCAGCAGCAAAATGTACTGGGCAATATTGGTTATAACAATGGGACGTTTGTCCAACCGTCGATGGCCACAACAACATTGACAGCAGCAACAAAATCACAAGTTCCTATTCTAAGCCATTATGGTTGGTATGGACCACATCACCACCATCACCAACAAGCATTTATCAATAATGGATCACATTCTTATCTGCAGCATCCGCATCTTTTCCATCAACAACAACAACACCATCATCCTCATCATCATCCTCAGCAACAGTTGGAAATGCATCACCATCCTTATTATTATCGTTCGGGTGTTTTGGAACCAACATCAATACCAACATTGCCATCAATGATGGCATCAGTAGACCCAATGATCAACGGTGGTGATAATCATAATTATTCCATTGAAGATTACCATAATGCCAATTCACACCATAACAATAACAACAACCACGAACTGATTCATGTTGATGATGATTCTGGTGATGCGACCGATTCTAATGATCGGAAAAATCCAAACCAATTAGATGATGGCGGCATAAAACGAGCCCAAACCACCACCAACGGTGTCTCTTGTTTGATTATTGTGGATCAAACCACGCAACAGAAAGAATCCAAACAACACCACCAACAACCACAAGCGGGAACAACAGCCAATAACCACAACAATGATTGCGACAAAGTTCTGGCCAACAACAACAACAACAACCATAATAACCATAAAACCACCAATTCTTATAATATTGTTGGTTAACCGGAAGAGGGGCGTGTGTCCCGCTTGTGTATAATATTAAAATTTCAAATAATTTCACAAATTGGCGGCAAAAAAGTGCTTGCTTGATTTCAAACGGATTTTATTATTATTGAAATTATCGATTCAAATCAATCATCAAATTCTTACAAAGAACTTTTTTCGAAAATGTGTGCGTGAGCGCGCGCGCGGTTTGAAAATCGCGAAACAAAAACGATTTCTGTTCGAAAGCACGAGAAATTCGCGTTGATCAAAAATGTAAGTAGTTTAGTGTTTATAATTTAAAACCAAAATTATCATCATTATTATTATTTTTCTTAAGCGAAAAAAAATGGCCAAGAAGTTGTTTGTTCAAAGAGCTGAATTGGCAAAATAAGCTAAGCAAAACGCTATCATCTATGATGGGGGACAGACACACAGATTCGAAACAAAAAAAAATTCAAATCTTCTTCAAATCCATTAATTGGATGGTGGCAACACTAAAGTTACAGGTATCAATATTGGGCGTGATTTTGGCGAACATTCTTGAACATTTTCACTTTTATTACTTTCATCTTCATTATTAGCATCCTTGGATTCCTTATCATCATCTTTTTTGGTAGAAGTTTTGGACCCGGAATTGGTCGCTTTCATCGAGGATTTTTTCTTATTGGCTATTGTTGGTTTTTCTGCATGTTTTTGTTGCTGATCGCTTGAATCGTTTACTTCATTATTATTACCACCGGTGGTTGTGGCCAGCAATTTTTTGATCCGGTTGGATCGTTCAAAAATCTCTTCATTGGCTTCTAAGCTTCGTTTCTTCAATTGATTCTCTTCATACGCTTTTTCATGTTCTTCCATTTCAATGTAAAGATCGAATAATTTTTTACCATGCTCTTCAAGTTTCATTTGGATCTGGTTCAACGTTGCCACCGACATTACATCATCGGGAGCTTTTTGCGATGATGCCAACATTGATGATGATGATGTTGGTGGATTGTTGTCACCATCTTTCAGAAAACTTTCATCCTCCAACTTTTGCCTGATCTTGAATTCCCGATAATGAAGCCTTTGTTCGAGCTGTACGCTTGGTGGCGCTTGTTCCGATCTTAACTTTTGATGATAGCTAATCCACAATTCTTGCTGCCTTTGATAATCTTTCAATTCGTCCAGGGTTTTCTGCAAATTCCTTTGTTGTTTTTTGGGGGAAACAATTTAAAAAAAAAAATTTGATCATCATCAATTTGGATGTTTTACACTTACTCGTGTTGAGTTTTCAATGCATTCTCAATACTATTATGGCAAAGTATGGCATGTTTTCTAAGCTTTGCTTCGGCGAAATTTGGACACAATTTCAGAACATTATCCAAACAAATGATAGAACGATTATAATCGGTCATCACCGTATAGATATTGGCCAATGTATAATGTGAATGTGGTATTTCCGGTGCCATATCAATGATCCCGTGCAAAACAATCACCGCCTCTTCATAGCTTCTGGCACGATGCAATATGGTGGCCAACGATAACAATGGTATTGAACGATATTCGTATGGACTAGAATGCAGAGCACGTCTAACACATTCAATCGCTTGATCTGCCTGGCCCATTCCTCTCCAATAATAAGATGCCAATGTTAATAGTATCCATGAAGTTGAGTTTTGTTTCAATCCGTTAACAATGTCCTTTCCAAATGTTCGATATGATTTCCATTTACCAATATAACGTAGAATTTCTGGTTCACGTTCCATTTGCAATGTCTTCCTGGATTTGACCGATGGCAGATGTTCAAATGATGTCATGCTGAAATCACTGAGCGGATATTCACTACAATTCGGTGCATGTTCGTGATTTTTGGATTTATCTTGGTGGTGAAGGTGGTGGTCCGTATCAAAGTTGATTTCATCCATTTTGGAATCACCATCAGAATTATCTTGTTTGGAAGATTTCAAACCAATTTTTGAGCTTGTATTCGAACTGGTCAAAGTGATCCAATTTTTTTGCGTGGCATCAAAATACATTTCTTCATCTAGCCGCTGTTGTTGCAATTGTTGATGATGATTGTGAAACATTTTAGCCGGAAATTGTGTTGGAAATGCACTGCGATCATTTTTCGGATAAGCAAACACCATTGTTCCAACATAAAGATCGAACTGTACCAATGGTTTACGGGCTTTCAAACAATCGGCATTGGTTTGATAGACAATTTGTTCCACATCTTCTTGATTATCAACTGATTGTTCAAAAATTTTTCGTGGTTAGTTCAAAAAAATCAATCAATCAATCAATTAATCAATTACTTACAGTTTTCCGACTCGATCTCCTCTTTTTGTGCCATCAATTGTGATTTAATTTTGGCGAAAACATTGGCACGTTTCTCTTGTTGCAAGAACGACATAAGATCATATGGCCGACGCATCTGAAATATAGAATCCTCTTGTGTATGTATCTTTCCATCTTCGGTGACAATCCAATGTGTGGCAGCTTTGGAAGCATGAAATATTATTAAAAAATATGTAAATATATTCTGATTCACGTAGATAATCTTCATTATTGGTTAGCCTTGGTTTTCCCTTCGCTTCCTGTTGTTTATTTGGCGCATAACTTCAAATTTTCTTCAGACAGATGTCATTCATTGTTCGGTGAAACCTGAGATGAAACCTGATAAAAATTGGACAAAACAAAAGATAAACATTTTAATGTTATTTATTTATTTCGATGGTTACTATGGATATCTTTGATTTTGATTTTCTCGTGTTTTAAAGTGAAGATAAAGAAAAGATAAGATAAGGCACTATTTACCATCTATGGTCATTGGTTACCATCGATTCCCGGACAAATCGAGATCGACCTCTGAATGAATCCTCGGAATTTGAATCGATCGACTGACTCGAAACAATTTTTTAATAATATCATCAACAACAAACTTGAAATCGTTGAAAATCTAACGCGTGTCTGTATTTGGCGTGGACACACACACAAGGATCTTCACGCTACGCTAAGATTCCTTGACTTTTTCTTCGTTCGTTGTTTTGTTTATCCGTTTTCTGCCATACAAAAAAAATCACCAAAACTATTTTGACATCAACGGTCAATTGTTCAGAATGGGGTCGGAATGTGTGTTTTGTTTGAAATTTTTTTTGAAGTTTCAAATGTTCGTCCAAAATGAAAATGAATTATTTTCAACAAGAACCAATATTGGGAATTTTTGTATAATTTTTTTTTGAAGAAAGAAATTAATTTTTTTATTGTTCACAAAAATTTCACCCCATAAGAATCGTCCATCTCGACCAGAACGGCTTTACCATCGTTTTCCAAATGTTTCAATGCTTTCAACAAGATTCGTTCGTTCAAACCTAACAAATCTGGATGTGATCTATCATCATCACCGTTGATCTCATACAATGTACACATTGTACCATTCAATGCTTTATCATCCACCCAACGTTTGATCAGATCGGCCCATTCTTCTGGTTTAAGCCAATAAACCAAACATTGTTTAACACCATCCACATTGATCCATTCGATTCTGCCACGTTTAGCCATCTCATCCAATATGGTCTGTAAACTTTCTTCGGTAAGACTTCTGCTTATTTCATCATTTCTAAACGGTGCTTGTTTCAATGATTCAGATATGTTCAATTCATATATTTTATTATTACGACAATGGTCCATTATGATCGAACACCAGGCATCCATTTGAAGGCGTCTGGTATCATCGTTTGGTTGTATGGTGAAAAATGGTGGAAAACTATATTGCCAATAGTCGGTCATGATTTTGATTGAAAAAAATCAGTCAACAATTTCACTCATCAAAAAATCAGCAATGTTGTTGTTATTGTTTTGGTAGGGCTAAGAATACCCCAACAAACCGGTTCGACCTATTTCCACCAAAATGCCACATGTACTTGAATTATTCAAGTTTGATGCATGTTTTGTATGTCAACAATTTTCACCATTTCAGCATTCGAATAAGATCACAATGGAATGTTGAATGTTGGAAACAATGTCTTTAAATGAAGATCAATATCCAAACATTATTATAAATTAATTTCAAGATGACTTTGAGCCGATTTCTAAAAATTTCCACCTTTATGGGACTTGGTGGTTACACCACTTATGTTCTTCAACAGAATGATTGGTAATTATTCTGTGATCTCATCAATTCAACGCTGATTTTGTTGTTTTTTCCATCTTTACCACCATCAGGAATGTCCGACATATTGGCCTGGTAAGACTAGGTACCGCAGCCAGCACTGTGGCAACCATAGCCATTGATTATAAATGGTCAGTTGCACATCTTCGTGATCAATCGGAAGAAACATTGGAAAAATGGTCAAAATGTCATCAAAGATCGGCCAATCGTTTACTGAAATTATGCTCAGACAATGGTGGCGTGTTCATCAAGGTTGGCCAACATATCGCAGCATTGGATTATCTTGTTCCACAAGAATACGTCAAAACATTAAAAGTATTGCATAATCAAGCACCACGTTCCACGTTAGAATCAATCAAAGCAGCCATACGTAAAGAATTGGGAAAAGATACTGATGAATTGTTTGCCGAATTCGATGAAAATGCACTAGCATCTGCTTCGTTGGCTCAGGTTTATCGTGCCAGATTGAAAGATTCCAATGAGGAAGTTGCGGTCAAAGTGCAACATCCAAATGTGTTCAAACATAGCCTGGTGGACATTGCTACCATGGATTTTTTGGCCAGGGTTATCGATAAAATATTTCCAGATTTTTCTTTCAACTGGCTTGTAGAAGAAATGCGTCGTAACCTACCGATGGAATTGGATTTCATCAACGAAGGTAAAAATGGTGAAAAAATCGCTCATTTATTGAAAAACATCAAATGGTTAAAGGTGCCGAAAATCCATTGGAAATACAGCACCGAACGTGTTTTGTGCATGGAGTTTGTTCAAGGTAAACTCATCGATGATAAGAAATATTTTGAAGAAGATCACCTGAACACTAAAGAGATTGCCAGACGTTTTGAAGAGATTTATGGACAAATGATCTTCATCCATGGTACGGTTCATTGTGATCCACATCCAGGCAATGTGTTGGTGAAGAAGATCAACAACAATAATGATTTCTATCTTTACCTTCTTGATCATGGCCTTTACGTACAATTGACCAACGAGTTTCGTTTTAATTATTCTTCATTTTTATTGGCCATATTTCGTGGTGATGTACCGGAAATCAAACGTTCCGCAATGGAACTTGGTGTTCAAGAAGATCAAGCCACCACATTATCGTGTATGGTCACCGCAAAATCTTTGTCGGCAGTGATGCGTGGTTTGGAGAATCCTCCGGCCAGCGAAGAACAAGCTGCCCAGGAAAAACAACTATTCAAATCGCATGCATCGATGTATTTTGATAAAATAATGCACGTGTTGGCCAAAGTTGATCGTCAATTATTGTTGGTGATGAAAACCAATGATCTAATACGTTACATAAGCAAAGGTCTTGGATTGGATGAACGGCAATCATTGATCAACATGAATCGTTTCTGTGTGGATGCTGTTACTGAATATAAACTATCGCAAAGCAGCGGAATATTCCGTAGTACAATCATACGAATACAACATAGGCTGATACATTTCCGACTGACCATGCTTTCATTTTTCCTATCGTTAAGTTCTTGGTTTCGATGGAGAACACGGGCTCCACAAAAAACTCAACTTGAAGCTTAGAAATTTTTTTGCAATTTATTTATTAGTATTATTATTATTTTTTTAAAGAAAATTTTACAATAAAATGTTTTTGGTGCATCTCATCATCATCACCATCTCTAAAGTGGAAAAATGGATGCTGAATTTGCTAAATTTGAGTTTGAATCCAAAAAGGTGTGTCTTGTTCTGTTCTGTATTCGAGTGTTATGGCAACATACTTTTCCCTGGGACGAATCAACAATAATAATCGATCAAAATATAGATTTTTCCAAATACAAAATTTGAAAAATTTGAAAAAAATACGTGTGTAAAATATATATCAAAACCATCAGCAGTTCATCGGTATCATCGTTTGTGGTTGACGCGAAACACGATAATGGTATGATTGTTTTGGTTTTTTTTGGTGCGGTTGAGATCTTCAAAAAAATAATAATAATAAGTGAATTCAAATATCTACGGAAGCGAGGTGATCAAGGTGTTTGGTGGTGGTGGTGGTAATCATATGGAATAATATACAAATGATGGTGAGCAATACACGCACACACGAATTGCCGATGCAATATAAATAGGTTTTGTTTGAAGAAGAATAAATATAGAAAAGTTGAAATGTTGATCAAAAATGTTGATGGCGACTGCAGAATTTCACAAACACAAACACGATGATGATGGAGAAGAGCATGATAATAATCATCATCATTTCTATGATTTGAACTTAATCAACGGAATATTCTTATTGTTCAGACAATTATCACACACCCATTCAGCGTAAACTTCTTGGTTCAATAATATGAATGCACGTTCGCTGATGCCCACACAGGCACGATGATACCAAAAATTGCAGCCAGATTCGCATAGAATACCTTGATCATTATCATGTATTTCTTTATGACAAAACCCGCACGGATATATTGGCGGTGCATTTGGATTGGCCGAATTGAACACCATCGATTGTTCTGGTGGATATGTTCTGCCGGTGGGCATACCAGCACCGACTGGAGGCATACCACCGGCGCCGCTCATCATTGGCGGGTGTTTAGGTCCAACTGGCATTCCTGGCGGCATACCCGATCTTAGATGGGATGGTGGTGGTGGTCCGCCAGCCATCATTCCGCCAGGACCCATCATTCGGTTAGGATTACCGGGCATCATTCCGCCAGGACCACCTGCACCGGGATTCATCATTGGTGGACCATGTTGAGACATTGGACCAACCATTTGTGGTGGCATTCCGACCGGATGCGGTCCCATGTGCGGACCAGATGTTTGTTGAGGAGGTGGACACATTGGTGGTGTATCATCGAATGGATTGGAAGCATAAAGTGTATCACCATAACCGGAACCTAATGGTTGAGGTGGTGGTACCATCATTGAATCACCATTCTGATTGTTGGCACCGGCGCCAGCACCTTGGCCTCTCAAACCAGCGTTGGCGGCTGAACCTCTTCGTTTTTTGGGAGCTTTTACAACCACTGGTGGTTCCGAACCATCCAGAAGATCAACGGCCACCGATGCTTTATTCTTTGCACTCTTACGTTCTCGAGGCATTTTTGGTGATTTGGCACGACGAGCCAGTTTGATTCAAAAACATTCAAATACTTCAAAAAAAATAATTGATTGAAATAAAAATGTTGATTAAGTTTCTAGCACTTGATTATGTCTTGAAAAATACATCGGGACATAAATCAGTAAGGAAAATCAGAATTGCAGTCTTTCTTCAGGGGAGGAGATCAAATTTTCACAGCGAACAGCGATGGATGCGATGAGGAGATTGTTCGCTCATCTTAGATCAATAGAACCATTCATTATCCATCCCTTTTAGTTTGCTAATTATTCAGCACAACAACAACAACACAAACAATAATAATACACAAAGACATTCTCCTCGGGCGCACACACATTATAAAAGCTGGACTGTCGACTATTGAACACAATCAATGAACAAGGTACACGCAAGGTAGAAATAGTGGTTAGAATTCGATTTTTTCAGAAATAAAAATGATTCCATTTCGAATCCTCAAATTTCAAATTTTGATGTACCATCATCGTGGTTAGTCGCAATGGAATCTGATAATAGTGATCAAACATATGAAACAATTGTGAAAAAAGTGTATGATCTGAAATGCAAACGTTATTTGAATGATCAAAATGAAAGGCTTGAATTGATTGATTATCTTCAATTGAAATTTCAATTGGAACAAGCTGGCTACGAGAAAAATTTGATCGAGAAACAATCAGAGTTTGTTAATTTCAAGAAAGGTAAATAGGAAAAAATAGTGAGAGATCTGTCTTATTCTTCTTTGAACCCTTTGTAAGCAGAGATTTATGAAGAATTGATTGAAAAGTTCAAAAAACAAAACCAATTAATGAATCGAGTGGATTATTCGCTAAAAACTAGAACCAAAATTTTGCTAAACGAAAAGCTTGAACATTTGCAATCAGAATTGGAAAGATGCGCAAAGTTTTTCGCTCTTCAAGACAGAGTTTTGGAACAGGAACAAGCAAAAATTCTCAAATTTATGGATGAAAATTTTGATCAAAATGAAATGAAGAACGTATGGAGTTTCTTCAAAAAATTTGATTCCCTAATAGAAAATGAAACCGATAATTTTCAGACGAATTTTTGCCAAAATTATTTTTGGAAGCCTACCGATAATTCACAATTTTTATCGCAATGTTCGAATAATTCAGCCAGTGTCTGCAATCATGCCAACGTCTTAAATGGTAATCTTATAAGAGCCTGTATATGTTCCTGATAATATTCTATTTTTTGATCCAGATTCTCGATACAATTCGCAAAGTAAACGCGAAACTTGCATCATCCGGCCTTTAGCAAGCTTAGATTCAGATGAAGCTATCCCTCAATCAAAAGTGGAGAACAATAATGAAGAAGTGAAAGAGAAAAGCGCTAGGGATGAACCGGAAATCACAAAACCTGTGCTGACTACTGAAATCGTGAAGGTCGCTGATGAACCACCAATGAAAAATGCGATCCAGGAAGCTGATTTATTCAAGAAACCTGAGCCTAAACCAATTGAAGTGGAAACTCTTCAACAGCAACATTCACCAGTCGCCAAGAAGGCTCGTATTGAACTTCCGATAGGAAAGAGTGACAAGAAAAATGCAGTGAATGGCAAAAATCTAAAATTCGATGAATCTTTCTCGGCCAGCTTTAATTTCAAATTTGGCGCTAATGATTCTAATGATGTTAGCAAAGATAAAAGCGCAGGATTTTTCATGATGGCCGATGAAGAAGACAATATTGGTTCCATGAATGAATCATTTCATTTTGCCTTCTGAGCCTGCTCAGCGGAACAAGCAGAATCAACAAGTGGTTGACTCTGCTTGTGTGTCCTGAAATTATCCCTTAACTCACAAACTATGTAATTATTTTTTTCAAAATCGATCACTAATTAATTAATTGATTAAACTATCGGCAAATAGATGGCTGAAACAACCGGCACCTCACTTTGTTCCTATCCTTTATGAACGGACAGCTAGGAAATTTTTTTTTTCGAGCGATTAGCATTTTGAATTTTGGCCGTTGAAAGTTACGGTTAAGTTGATCAAGTTGATTTTTCGAAGTTCTTGAAACAATTTTCAACATTCAGCCGACGAATTCAACGATACGAATAAAAAATGAGTTCAACCGAAACTTCCACGATGGTATCCGAACCGATTCCAAAAAAATTATCAAGCAATTCCACATCAGTTCAGACGTCAACCGTCAACAAAAAAAAGATAACAACAACACTGACAATAAAAGAAGATTCCACAAAGGAGAATAACAACAACAACAACAAAAACATTGAAAAAAAGCATCAACAATCGAAAATTCCCACCAGCATTAAACGAAAGAATAATTTAATAACCGCTACTCCATCATCAAAAGCGGAAAAATCCACCGGACTCGAACCAAGCACCCCGGGTAAACCTGTTGCTAAAAATACTAAATTATCCACCGATGAAGAACTGTTGTCCCGGGTGAACAAAGTTGACAAGGCCATGAAGGATTTCTTGGCTGTGCCATCCACCGAAAAAAAGAACAAAAACAACAGACTAGGTATGAATTGAATAATTGAAAAAAAATTTTTGTTTGATTCAATTTTTGTTTGTTTGTTTGTTTGACCCTTCAAAATCTAGAACTGAAATTCGCCACCGAAGCAAAGTTTGATCCAAAATGTGCCACCGGAATACCGTGGATTGTTTCGAAAAAAGTCACCAAAGTTAAGCCATTTAATTTTGCCGGTGAAGAATTGGCCAAGCTTCGAGCTAGTAAAGCGAAAAAATAGATTTCGAATCATCACAAGTATATAAACTAAAACTTTATGATTAAATTCTAAAAAATTCACATTAGATTTTTCCGAACCATTTTGCATAACAATCGAATCATCATCATCATCATCATTATCATGACGAAAAGCTCAAAATTCATATTTTGAAATCAATGTTGAAAAAATGGCAAATATTTTTTGAAATAATAATAATAATCATTATCATCATTATAGAAATATATAAAGATATACATTGGTTTTTTGTATTGGGAAGATTAAAGAATTGATTAAAATGAAAGAATGAAACGGAAACACACAATCTGGGGTGTTTGGGGCTCAATACTCTTGCACCGTTTCGGAAGCCACGTGTTCCTCTTCGTGTTTGGATAGAAGAGTTTCGTCTGGAGCGATGAAATTACAACCTTCAACACAGCATTTCAAAATATGAACTTCGTTGTTGTTGTTGATGTTCGGTCTTCTTTTTTTATGCGGCCTCTTGATACCTATTTGTGAAAAAATCAATAAATGATTAAATATTTGCTCAAATATATACAAAATAAGATACCTTTATGCGAATGGAGAATATGTTTGTTTAGATCACCATTTCGTTTGAATCCTTTGTTGCAGTTTTCGAATGGGCAGAAAAAATTTCTCACATCCGAATGGGTCAATTTGTGAACATTCAATGTGTTGACATAATAGGTGACATATTTACATCCCGGATGGTCACACGAATACACCGGTTGCTCATTTGAATGTGTCAAAACATGAACATAGTATGCTTTGTAACTTTTGTAGCTTGCATCACAACCAGGCACCTTACAACGATGAATGATGTTTTTATGGATATTTCGATGTCGATTGTGATTACCAGAATCCTTTGATAGTTTTCCACAAACTTCACACTTGTATTTGCCACCATGTACTTCGTTCTTGTGCTTGCCCAACACTGAACGAAAATGGGTAGCGAATGTGCAATCTTGAAAATCACAACGATGTGCTGACAGTTTGTATTGATGGTGACGATCCTTGAGATGCTCCAATAGCTCTTGGGTTGTTCCATAATTTGTTTGGCACAATTCACACTCTGTACCGGATATGTTTGAATCTTGATACATATCATCAATCATATCCGATTCTCGATGATTCTGGATTCCCGATTTGTTTGAAAATGATTCTTGTGATTCGGAATTTTCTTCCTCCAAATCAATGTTGTTATCATCATGGGCATTTTTCCTTTTGTTTCTTTTGATCTGACGAGTTGGAAGATGGGAAGAATCTTCCTGCGAAGAACCTTCTTGTCCTTCTTGAGTGTTTTCATCTTCTTTGTCGACGTCAGCATCAACAATTGTTTCCGAATCTTCTTGTTCTTTTTTCAATGAATCTAAATTGAAAACAAACAACAATTAAAGATTGAAGCCATTCGAAAAATCCTAAGCTGAATACATACTTCGATGGACCAATGTAATGTGTTTTAGCAATTCTTTCTCTCTGCTATAGCAACGTCGACACTCACCATACGAGCACGTATATTGTCGTCTAACATGGCTATGTTTCAACATATGAAGGGCCAATGTTCTTCTTCGTTTGAACACAGATGTACAGTTTTCATGAGTACACTTGTGTTTATAGACCAAACTTCGATCTTTATGGATCAGAGAATGTGTGTAATATGATGGACGATCCTTGAAAATTCGTCCACATCCTTCAAAATCGCAGCGAAATTGTTTGGTCACTTCAATATTGTGCTCGATTTTTTTATGTCGATCCAAACGACCAGCATAGATGTCCGAATATGTGCATCCGGGAAAATTACATCGTATTTTTTCTTTTTTGGAAACATGCAATTTATAATGTTGTACCAGATATGATTTGTTGTCGAATTTATCGTTACAAATCTCACAAATCATATTGATTTCAGGATGATAGTCTTTTTCATGTTGAATCAAATCATGCAAATCGAATGCAACTTCACAATTTTCATGGTTACAAACCACCAATGGGTTGTCGGCGTGTTCCAAAAGATGACTCTCCAACTTAAGACGGCTACGTGTTTTTAAACCACAAGCCGGACACTCGGGTGGCGGTGCAGTGGACTGTCCAGGAAATTTTCGAATGTTAAAAGCATTCACTTCACTAGCACCTAAAGGCGATAAAATTCAAGACATCAATAAACATGTTTCACTATTGATAAAGTGATCAACACAAACCATCATCACCGCGATCATCTGGATCGTCCTCTTCATAGAATTCCAAATCATTCTCATCATTCATAATGGTGTCGGTGTTGACATTGTGGATCAATAATTGATATTTTTCTTCATCTTCGGCGACCATAGCGACCAGGTCGGCTTCCAACGAATCAATCATCGGCCGATATTTGAAGCTTTTATCAAATTTGAAATAATCTTCCAGGACCATATCAAAAATGTACTTATATTTGTACATAACTTCAAATAATCGGGACAAATATGATGATTCTTCTTTCAAATTGTTCACTTGTTCATTGTGATAACTGACAAATTCTGCAAGTGAAATCGGTATTCCTTCCTGTTCGATTATGATCTGATTACCATTGTCGATTTCCATGTGGTTCTCACTCATTTCCTGTTTTATTACGATCATTTCTTCCGGTTCTTTAGCATCTTCTTCAGTTACGGTTTCTTGAGAATCGGCCTGATTATCATCGACCACGGGTTCTTGTTCATTCGATTGATCCATTTTGTTCAGATATCGGTTTTAAACAATCTTATGAGTTCAATTTCTTACTGATGAAAGAAGAAACTGTTCAAAAAAAATATAAAAAAGGGTTATAATTGATGTAAACAGTTGAAATTTTTCGAGAAAAAAACAAGAACCAAGTTCGCTGGTAACCTGAGACAGGTTTGAGGACATCACCGTATAATATTCTATCCGTATTTCCGATGGAAAAAAAGGAACATCAAAATGATCAATCGATCCAAGATGAATTATAACGGGAAGAATTTGGGACGATTTTTAGCGGACAAAAATTCAAATCGGCCAGAGTGTCAAGAGTGACACAAGCGAACAAATATGGATTAGAATAGGAAAACAACAACAGCATTACATCCAAAACTCTCTCTCACTTTCTCGCAATTTACGGCGGCAATATGGACAGCAATGGGAACAATTAGACTTTTTTTACCTCAATGGTATTCTCTTCAAGTTTGAACACAATTCCTTTTGGGTCGTTTTGGTTGGTTCGATTTTGGTTTTTTTTTCTTGGCTGACAAATGCAATTTTATCTGGAGACGACTAAACGACACATATAACAAAAATGCAAAATGTTCATAGAAACGCACTTTTGGACATACAGTGTTCAGTGCACACAGTCGATCGTTTTTGTTCTTTTATTATTATTACACGCCATTTTTCTTCTTGCTTTTTATTTTTTTTGAGCAACCATTACCACCTCAATGGTACGTTCGAAATACGCATGCGCCTCACCAATTGCACGCCATTTTTATTCTGATTTTTAGCTTTTTGACCGTTAGTCGGCGCTGTTGCAGTCGATTTAGCCGCCTAAACTTTGTCCTATCGTTTCTGAATGGGAAATTTTTTTATTTTTTTCAAACGGCTGTCACTCCATTTTGCATGGTTGTTCACCATTTGAAAAAATTGAATAAACGAAACGAACAAGTGATATTATTTGGTGCACAAAACTTTGAAAAAAATTGTTTTTTTTTTCAATCATGCCTGGAAGACCTAGAAAGAATGCTAGAAGGCGTTTGGACAAGGATTCATCATTGCTGAGCGATAGTCATCCGTTGAACAAAAGTCACCAAAGTACTGCCAATGATTTTGAAGAAGATTTTCATGAAGAACAAGGCACTCAAAGTAAGTTTGACGTTCGTTTTGTTTTTTGAAGATTTTTCCATCTTTGATTTTCCTTTTAAATTTACGATCAACAGTTATCGATGATATTTATATGCCCCTACCGCCAATTCAGCCCACCAATCTTGAAGATCAAACTGGTCAACGTTTAATAATTGAAACTATCGATATTATCAATTTTAAATCCTATGGCGGCAACAGTGTTTTGGGACCATTCTACAAAAGTTTCAATTCGATCGTCGGTCCAAACGGTAGCGGTAAATCCAATGTTATTGATTCAATGTTGTTCGTGTTTGGTTATCGTGCTCAAAAGCTTCGTTCGAACAAAATTTCCACCTTGATTCATAACAGCGAAAAGATGCCCAATTGTGATTTTGCTCGTGTCAATGTAAATTTCGTGATGATCGATGATAAGGTATGTTTGTGTGATTTTTTTGTTGATTTCAAAAATAAACTAAATCAATATGTGTTTAGGGCGATGACAATCTGGAGATTCTTGAGGATACACGTTTCAGCGTCAGTCGCATTGTGCACAAAGATAATTCTTCTTATTACATGATCGACAATCGCCGTGTAATGTTCAGAGATGTGTCCAAGAAACTTCAAGATTTCGGCATCGATCTACGTTATAATCGTTTCTTGATTCTTCAAGGAGAAGTAGAACAAATATCATTGATGAAACCGAAAGCAGATAATCATAACAATGTTGGAATGCTCGAATATCTTGAAGACATTATTGGTACTTCAAGATATAAGAATCCTATCGACAAACTTTCGGAAAAATATGCAGAAGTAAATCAAAAACGCACTCAATTTGTTAATCGAGTAAACATGTCTGAAAAAGAATTGAAAACAGTTCAACAATCCAAAAATGAAGCTGTCCATGCTTTAAAGTTGGAAAATGAGAAAAAAATCGCCAAAGCCAAACTGATTCAATATCAGATAAATAAGATGAAGAAAAAATTAGAAAGACATGAAGCTGAATACAAGGAATTCGAAGATCGAATGGCCGCCTTTGAAAAAGAGGAACAAGAAATTTTAAGTGAAAAAGTCAATTTTGACCAAGATGAGAAGAGAATAGCCGAAGAGTATGCTTTGGTCAAAACCAAATCCGAACAGCTAAAAGAACAGATTCAGGAATTAGAGAAAACCGATTATTATCTAAATTCAAAATATAAATCGGCAAAAGCCAAATTGAAAAAGTTAAAATCACAAATCCTGAAAGATCAACAGTTGTTGGAAAAATTAGAACAAACACCGATCCAAAAAGACGATGATGTTGAAGCATTGGAAGAGTCCCAAAGCAAAATTGAGCTAGAATTGAAAAAGCTGGATGAACAGATCCAAGTGGAAACGGACAATTCCCAACAAGAATGTGCAGATTTGATTGAAGCACGAGATCGTCTCAATCAACAATTGATGAAATTCAAAGATGAACAAAAGGAAAAGTTGAACCGGAAAAATGAAGCTTACAATCAGTTTATGATCCATAAACAGAAAGCCGATTCTGTTCGAGACAAACACGAGCAATTGCAGGCGAAAATCAAACAAATTAAAGAGGATCATGGTGAAAAGAGTCAATTGATTGAAAGATATCGACAAGAGATACCGGTGGAACGGGCTAAATTGAAGGATTTATATAAAAAATATGAAAAAGCGGAGAAAAAACGTGAAACGCTTACTTCGGAGATCAAGCAAAAATCCGGAGAATTGTATTCGTTACAAGAAACGGTTAGGAAAAGTCAATCACGTGATACCATAAGGAATGCATTGATGGAGGAAAAGCGAAAAGGTAATCTTCCCGGAATATTTGGTCGTTTGGGTGAATTGGGCGCCATCGACAAAAAGTACGATATAGCCGTGAGCACTGCTTGTGGTCAATTGAATAATTTCGTGGTGGATACCATTGAGAATGCTGAAAGGTGTGTGAATTTTTTGAAACGTAACGATCTACCATCGGCAACATTCATCGCGTTGGACAAGCTTCGGGTGCAATGGCGCGATGAGGTACGTTATCCGGAAAACATTCCACGATTGTTCGATTTGATCCGTATCAATGATGAACGTGTACGGCCGGCGTTTTATTATGCCCTGGGCGAAACTTTGGTCGCCGAAGACATTGATCAAGCGAAACGTATTACGAAAAATGCAAGATATCGTATTGTAACGTTGAATGGCAGTATGATTCAATCGGATGGTGCAATGACTGGCGGTGGTAAACCAAGATCCGGCGGTATGGGACAATCAATCGCACCGGATTGTCAAGCGTCCGATGAAGAGGTGGAACGATTAAAACAAGAGGTTGATGAACTTAAAGAACGACAGCAGAAGATTGATTTAGACATCGATTCGATTCGTGAAGAGATCAGTAAGATTGAAAAGGATTTGAAATTCATGGAAGATAAACTAAACAGTCTTCAATTGGATAAAAACGAGAATAAGGCTCGTTTGGAGCAATTGGAGAAACAATTGTTGGAGCAGAAAAAAGAACTGGCCAAATTGCAGGATAATCCAGAATTGGAGAATGCCCAAAAAGAGTATGAAAAAGCCAAGGCTATTTATGAGAAGGAGATGGCCAAAATGGATTCACTACAAGAGGAGATGATGAAGATTGATGATGAAATCAAGCAGAAGCTAAACGAAAGATTAGAACCATTGAAGAAGAAACGTAAAGTGTTGGAGAAAAATTTCAAATCGAATCAAACAAAATTGAGCGAATTGTTGGCCGCACAAAAATCGCATGAATTGAATTTGGCCAAAGCCAAAGAAACGTTGGCTCAAACGGAGAAAAGTATCGAAGAAACGGAGAAAGAGATTGAAGAGATCAAAGCAAAAATTGCTGAATTAGAAGTGAAAGCCAAAGGGATCAATGAACAATTTGAGCTAGCCCAACAACAATACCAAACCAAAATGGAAGAATTGAAAGAGATCAACCAAAAAGTACACGAGGCTGATGCTAAATTGAAGAAGATTTGTAATGAAAAGGTGGATTTGAAGATTAAATCGGAGACACCTTTCAAAAAGTTAAAAGAAATGCAGGATAAGGTGGCCAGATATCGTAATGAATTGTTATCGATCCAATTGAATCCGATCGATGATTTGGATGACGAAGAAGAAGAAGAAGAGGAAGTGGAGGAGGAGGAGGGGGCGGTTGTGAAAGAAGAAGGACAAAGTGGCCAGCAAATGGATGGCGATGAAACCATTATATCGATGGATGATGATCAAGATGGTGCTGCTGCAACCACGGAAGAACAACCATCAAGTCGCAACAGTGTCACTTCGTCTGGTGATAAGAAAAAGAAGTCCAAAAATTTGACCGAACTACCAGAATGGACCGCCGAAGAATTGGACGAATTTGATCCGGAAGAAATTGAACGAAGCATCAAGATGATTGAAAGTGAATTGCAAAAGATGAAACCAAATTTTGCCGCCATCCAAGAGTATCGTATCAAGCGACAAGAATACAATGCAAAAGTGGCCGATTTGGATGAGATCACTGCCAAACGTGATCTGTACATGAATCATTTGAAGGAGACCAAAGATAGAAGATTCAAAGAATTCAAAACCGGATTCTTGACCATCGCAAGAAAACTGAAAGAACTGTATCGAACGTTAACGTTGGGCGGTGATGCCGATCTGGAATTCATCGATTCATTGGATCCATTCTCTGAGGGCATAAATTTTGCGGTTAGGCCTAACAAAAAATCCTGGAAGAACAACATCAACCTATCTGGTGGTGAAAAAACATTGGCATCGTTAGCGTTGATATTCGCTTTGCACTATTATAAACCATCACCATTGTACATAATGGACGAGATTGATGCCGCGTTGGATTTCAAAAACGTTTCGATCATTGCCAATTATATCAAGACGAGGACGAAGAATACACAATTTTTGATCATTTCTTTGCGGAACAATATGTACGAATTGGCCGATCGTTTGATCGGGATATACAAAACGCACAACATTACCAAATCGATTCCGTTTGATCCACAAGTGTTTGAGGTTAAATTGAAAGGCGAAACACAATGAACAATGAATGGAACAATGGATTTTAAAAAAATAAATTTTAATTTAATAATTCAATAAGATCACAATTTTTTTGGGTCTAAAAATGACGAACAAAAGTCAAACGTATTATTAGCTGTTGTAGAATTGGCAGATTTTTTTGCTCAAAGTTGGACCTAAACGTCGATCAACGCCTGGGCCAACGATTTGTTCGGATTTCAGATCTTGCAACAGGTTCCATTGTTGTTTTTCACTCAATGTACCAGAATAAGCCATCATCAATGATTTGATGGTTGGATACTTTTTCACAATGGCATTAACTTTGGCCAATGATAAACGTTTGATTTGTAGCAAATGTTTGATGAACATCTCTCGACATGTGAACACTTGTATCTTGGCGGCATTGGTACAGAATTCATTGAATGTCATGTAGGTTAAATCCTGGCAACAGGTTTTGGCCAATTCTTGCTTGTTGCGACAGGCAATTATGGATTTGTTGGAATAATATCGTTCCAACCAACGTGACATGTTCACCAAATATCGGACGGTTTCATCGAAACTATCCGTACGTTTGGTCTCGAAACCATCCATCTCACAATTGATGATTGCCTGATCCAATGTGGATGGTTTCATGAAACCATAATCTTGTTTACGGGATTGTTTGCCAAAATATTCAATCAAATACATTGGCCTACGAATGCCACAATTGCGCAGACGAAACTTTTGCTCGTCCCAACGTCGGTCCTTGATGGATCCGGCCAAATCATCGATGCGTTTACGTTCAATTATATGATCCAATACTAGTTCACGGCAAAAATCATTATCATTATTGCTGTTCAGGAAAAACCGATCAGAGCTGGATGTTGGTTGCGATTTCTTTTTTTCCCTAGCGATCCAAACAAAATCTCCCAACGGTAATGTTCGTATCTCGAATTTGATTTTGTTCTGCAAAGCTGTGGCAAAAGCAGCCCGATCTTGGCGTCCCAGGCTGGTCGAATATCGTTCTCGGGTATCAATGCACAGAACGATTTCGTAGGAGCCAGCTTCCATTATGAAATTGATCATTTGGGCATTACTCTGGCTGCTTGTGGTACAAGTGTTTTGACTTTCCAAGTCACTAGAATCTTGTATCACGGCAAAATTTTGACTTGGCAATGCAGTAGTAGTTTCTCGAATGAAACGTTCGGAAAAATCTGTTTGGAAATCAAAAACCAAAAATCAAATTATGAAGTTCCCGACAAACAACAACTGTTGTACTTTGAAGTGAAGCACATTGTGATGCTAGAATTTTGGCCAACTTTTTACCATCTTCGGTCAGACAATATCTTGGATATCTTTCATCGGTTTTGTCCACCAATTGTTTGGTGATCAACGTGTTGATCGAAGCCCAACCTAAGGGGGCCCCACAATATTGTTGAGCCATCTCTTTCAGATCCAACTTGATGACACGACTGTTGCAGAATTCGAATTCGAAACGAAGCAATGCTACCAATATAGCGAACGGTGATGAATCTTTGGCCGGAATATATCGTCTTTGGTTGGTTTTGGTCAATTTTGGCAGACGACGATCACCATCTTTTTGGGCCGATGGATCGATCGCCGATGCCAATGGTGTTCGTGGTGATGGTCGAATGTTACGCTTGCGTGAGGCCACCGAAAAATGATCGGTCATCGTTCTGGGTGGGGTTTTGGGCAACGAAAAATTCGCCGCTCGTCCTCCACCACCACCAGTTGCATCACGTTTGAAATGTTGCGCCAATTTCTTATCAATTTGAGCGCATAATTTTTCACCAAAACCATTCAATTTTTTGCATTCTTGTCCCGATCGAATCGGATCCGAATGAGCTTTGAAAGATCGTAATGCCTTTGGATAGCGGAAATAGAATTTGAATCGTCAAAAATTTTTGCCGACGAAGAACTACACCAACGAAGAGCAACCAACCTTTCCATAAACGAATCTCATATTGCTATTGGATTGTCTGGCTAGTTCTAGCCATTCGTTTAACCATTTCAAAATCAAGGGATTCAGATCATCACCACTTGGACCATGGAGATTCTCGCCAGGATTAACGCCGATTGTGGCCATTTAGGTTCAACAGTTGGTTCAATCAACGAAGAGAATCAACGAAGAGAATCAACGAAGAGAATCAACGAAAATGAAACAAACTGGCTTGGGCAAACAACAACAACCAAAAAAAAACTGAATTCTGACCGGCAAGAATTTCAACGGTCGATTGTCACATGAAAAACCAGAAAACAGCGCCATCTATCGTTGGTTAGGGGTAACTAAGAAAATTCAAAATTCGAATTTTTCGCTCCCCTGTAAAACAGCAACAATCTCGACAAATCAAGATTTGAAGGAATGGAACACAATGTGCGTAACGCCCAATCAATCATCAAGATCATATTGTTGTTCAGCGAGCGAGAGTGAAGAAGAAGAAATGCTGATAAATTTTTTCTTCCAATCAAATGTTGGGCGTCAAATTGAATTTTCTCTTTGGAACAAAACAAAACAACAAATCAACTTAATCTTCGAGGTCAATTGTCTATGATGTCCAAATGATGAATAGTGAGAGAGTGAGCGAGAGTGGTTATGCAACACGTGTGTGTGTGTGCACAACTCGATGATCTTAGGTGGTAAAGATCTTATCAATCATCATCTTATTAATCTGAATGTGGAATTACAATAATACCACAACAATAATAATAATAGTATCCATTGTTCCACGACGATGTTGGTGGTGGTGGTGGTGGTGGTACAAATTGGATAATTTTATCGACGCGCACACACACACGTTTGAAGCCAAATTTTGCAACGTGCAACAACAACAACAATCCCCTCGAGGATCAAGGATTTTCGAATTTCATTTTTTCGTCGTCGTCGTCGTTGTTGTTTCATTTCTTGGTGATGATCCAGATGAAGAAAGATTCTTCTTCTTCTTCTTCAACGACAAAGATGGTGATGAAGAAGAAGAGTTCTCAAGCTCTTGGATCATTAGGTAATCCTCACCATCCCTATTTCGATCCAAAATGGTACAATTTAGAATGAATAGAATGGATGAATTTTTGAATTCGAATTCGAATGAATAGAATGAATGATTCGTATATGATGTTATGAAGGTTGTTCACATTCAAACACAAAAAAACAATGTTCCAACAATGTTCCAACAACAACAACAACAACAACGAAGAAAGAACAATGGTTCACCACCATTTTGGGATAGATGTCTTAATCATCACCATCACCATCATCATCATCTTCTTCGGCTTCAAGAGTGCCGAAAAATCTTTTTTTGGACAAGAATTTCGAAGCATCAAGAAAAAAAAAGAAACTTTGAAAACTTTTTTGCTAAAAATGGGAGGGGAGGGGCACAATGAGGCATATACCTTGAACCGCCCCCCTTGAAAATATATTATCATCATCATCATCAACATCATTATCATTCCATGAATTCACATCCACGTTTGATGATGATCCACATATATCGTTGGTGGGAATCTTATGAGATCCATACGGATTTCGTATTAGTATTACGATTTTCGTATTTTTGGCGCCAATGAATCAAGACATCACACGCTTATTATCCTTCGTGTATCAACGAACATGTTGCATAATCCACAGCCATCATAATATAATCATAATCATCATCATCATCCACATCGAAAATATGGAAAAATCTTTGGCCAACGCGCAAAAAACAAAACAAAAAATAAGAAATATGTGAAGCAGCCATACGCCTTGGAATGGCTGATCGAGATATGTTGTGTTGTGACACGATCGAATAATATCTTTTTCTTCTTCTTCTTCTTCCACAATACCGAATCCACCGAAAAAAGATTCTCAGGACAAAATGATTCATTGTTTTCTCTCTCTCTCTCACTCTCTTTTAGGATCCCACAATCGAATGGAACCATTGTTGGTCGATGGCTCCCCTTAGGAATGATCCATTTGCTCCAGATCATAATATCATTATTATTATTATTGTTATGAATTGCATAACAAGGTAACGACGACGAGATGTTAATGTTGAAACGATCTTGACAGGATCTTGGATCTTGCTTGGACTTTCATATCCAGAAGGAATAAGAAACAAAAGAAGGGGGTCACTTTCAGGGATGGAGGTAGAAATTTGAATTTGGCGCGCTCGCGCGAAATTCACTCGGTCGCTCGTAAAAACCTGTTTTTGGCGTCCAAAGCGAGCCGGGTCGGACTTTTCGAAAAGCGACCGATATCCGATTAGCTGGTTATCTACCTGGCTGATCTAAATTTCAATGAAAAACAAAAACAAAAAGAGAAAGTGTCACTCTCGTGAAATATCGCCGAGGATGACCCGGTTGGCGCCAAAATATTCGAAACTTCTGCAACCAAACCAGGATCGTTTCGAATGTTCAGATCCTCAGATCGAAAAATATCCTGTTCATAGATATCGTTACCGAATTTTTTTTGTTTTCGGTTCTCTTTTCTTTTGGTAATTTCACGCTCCCCAGGTGCAGAAAGCTTTTCTCACCTCCATAGGAATTTGCACTCATTTGAATATGCTCATTTTTGCACTCATGAGAATCTCAATTTCTCAAAAAAGTAGGCAAACACGGC
>JAOZJS010000405.1:0-36458 GCA_025882695.1 Amerodectes protonotaria | reverse complement strand
AATCCAAACAGAGGGGGCTACCACCTGTTGAATCATTCATGAATCCAAACAGAGGGGGCTACCACCTGTTGAATCATAAATGAGCCCAAACACAGGGGACTGCCACCTGTTGAGTTATATCTTAGCCCAAACGCAGGGGACTGCCACCTGTTGAATCAAATATGAACCCAGAGGGGGCTGCCAACTGTTGAATCATATATTAGCCCAAACCGAGGGGGCTACCACCTGTTGAATCATATTTGAGCCCAAACAGAGGGGGCTACCACCTGTTGAATCATATTTGAGCCCAGAGGGGGCTACCACTTGTTGAATCAAATATGAGACCAGACTGGGGTGCCACCTGTTGAATCATAAATGAGCCCAAACACAGGGGACTGCCACCTGTTGAGTTATATCTTAGCCCAAACACAGGGGACTGCCACCTGTTGAATCAAATATGAACCCAGAGGGGGCTGCCAACTGCTGAATCATATATTAGCCCAAACCGAGGGGGCTACCACTTGTTGAAACATATATGAGCCCAAACACAGGGGGATACTACCTGTTGAATCAAATATGTGCCCAGAGGGGGCTGCCACCTGTTGAATCATAAATGAGCCCAAATAGAGGGGGCTGCCAGCTGTTGAATCATATATGAACCCAGAGGGGGCTGCCCCTGAAATATGAAAGTTGGCTTCACTGTATTGCATTTTCTGCAAAATGAGTCCAGAGGAGGCTACTACTTGTTGAATCAAATATGAACCCAGACTGGGCTGCCACCTGTTGAATCAAATATGAGACCAGACTGGGCTGCCACCTGTTGAATCATAAATGAGCCCAAATAGAGGGGGCTGCCAGCTGTTGAATCAAATATGAGCCCAGAGGGAGCTACCACCTGTTGATTCATATATGAATCCAAACAGAGGGGGCTACCACTTGTTGAAACATATATGAGCCCAAACACAGGGGGATACTACCTGTTGAATCAAATAAGAAACCAATGTCAGGGGGCTACCACCTGTTGAATCATATATGAACCCAGAGGGGACTACTACCTGTTGAATCATATATGAACCCAGAGGGGGCTACCACCTGTCGAATCATATTTGAGCCCAAACAGAGGGGGCTACCACCTGTTGAATCAAATAAAAAACCAACGTCAGGGGATTGCCCCTGAAATATGAAAGTTGGCTTCACTGCATTGCATTTTCTGCAAAATGAGTACAGAGGAGGCTACCACTTGTTGAATCAAATATGAGCCCAGAGGGTGCTGCCACCTGTTGAATCATAAATGAGCCCATAAGGGGCTGCCACCTGTTGAATCACATATGAGCCCAGAAGGGGCTGCCACCTGTTGAATCATATTTGAGCCCAAACAGAGGGGGCTGCCACCTGTTGAATCAAATATGAGCCCAGAGGGGTTGCCCAGAGGGATTGCCCCTGATATGCAAAAGTTGGCTTCACTGCATCGCATTTTTTGCAAAATGAGCCCAGAGGAGGCTGCCACCTGTTGAATCATATATGATCCCCGATGGGGCTACCACCTGTTGAATCATGAAAGAGCCCAAACAGAGGGGGCTACCACTTGTTGAATCAAATATGAGCCCAGAGGGGGCTACCACTTGTTGAATCATATATGAGCACAGAGGGGGCTACCACTTGTTGAATCATATATGAGCACAGAGGGAGCTGCCACCTGTTGAATCATATATGAGCCCAAACAGAGGGGGCTGCCACTTGTTGAATCATATACATGCCCAGAGGGGGCTACCACCTGTTGAATCAAATATGAGCCCAAACAGAGGGGGCCACCACCTATTGAATCAAATATGAGCCCAAACAGAGGGGGCTACCACCTGTTGAATCATATATGAGCCCAAATAGAGGGGGCTGCCACTTGTTGAATCATATACATGCCCAGAGGGGGCTGCCACCTGTTGAATCAATATGAAACCAACGTGAATGGGCTGTCACCTGTTGAATCAATATGAACCCATCTAAGGGGGCTGCCTCCTGTTGAATCAAATATGAACCCAGAGGGGGCTGCCACCTGTTGAATCACTATGAAACCAAAACGAGGGGACTGCCACCTGTTGAATCATATATGAGCCCAAATAGAGGGGGCTACCACCTGTTGAATCATATATGGGCCCAAACAGAGGGGGCAGCCACCTGTTGAATCATATTTGAGTCCAAACAGAGGGGCCTGCCCCTGAAATACGAAAGTTGGCTGCACTGCATTGCATTTTTTTCTGCCACCTGTTGAATCAATATGAAACAAACGTGAGGGGGCTGTCACCTGTTGAATCAATATGAACCCATCTAAGGGGGCTGTCACCTGTTGAATCAATATGAACCCATCTAAGGGGGCTGCCACCTGTTGAATCAATATGAAACCAAAGCGAGGGGACTGCCACCTGTTGAATCATATATGAGCCCAAACAGAGGGGGCTGCCACCTGTTGAATCATATATGAGCCCAAATAGCGGGGGCTGCCACCTGTTGAATCAAATAAGATACCAACGTCAGGGGATTGCCCCTGAAATATGAAAGCTGGCTTCACTGCATTGCATTTTCTGCAATATGAGCCCAGAGGAGGCTGCCACCTGTTGAATCATATATGAGCCCAAACAGAGGAAGCTTGCACCTGTTGAATCAAATATGAAACAAACATCAGGGGACTGCCCCTGAAATATGAAAGTTGGCTTCACTGCATTGCATTTTTTACTGCCACCTGTTGAATCAAATATGAGCCCAGAGGGGGCTACCACCTGTTGAATCATATATGAGCCGAAACAGAGGGGGCTGCCCCTGAAATACGAAAGTTGGCTTCACTGCATCGCATTTTTTTCTGCCACCTGTTGAATCAATATGAAACCAACGTGAGGGAGCTGTCACCTGTTGAATCAAGTATGAAGCCAACTTCAGGGGACTGCCACCTGTTGAATCAATATGAAACCAAAATCAGGGGACTGCCACCTGTTGAATCAAATATGAAACAAACATCAGGGGGCTGCCACCTGTTGAATCAAATATGAACTCGAGCTCAGGGGGCTGTCACCTGTTGAATCAAATATGAAACCAACTTCAGGGGGCTGCCACCTGTTGAATCAAATATGAACTCGAGCTCAGGGGGCTGTCACCTGTTGAATCAATATGAAACCAATGTCAGGGGGCTGCTACCTGTTGAATCAATATGAACTCGAGCTCAGGGGGCTGCCATCTGTTGAATCAACTATGAACTCGAGCTCAGGGGACTGCCCCTGAAATATGAAAGTTGGCTTCACTGCATTGCATTTTTTACTGCCATGGGCCCAACGTCAGGGGGCTGCCACCTGTTGAATCAAATATGAAGCCAACTTTTAAGGGTACAGGGGTAGTTTTTTACGCACGTTTTAATGATCAAGCTCCAATTAGAAGAATTTTTTTAAAGTTCTAATCCTGATCCGAGCTAATCAAATAAATTAATAAATTTTATTTGGATTATTATGGAAAATTTCGGAATTTTTTTCGAAATTCGAATAGGTACATTCAGAGATGTACGCCATCTGGTGTTGGCAAACATCAACATTAATGCATCGTGCCCATACACTCGCACATCAAAACAATGTTGAACCAGTTTAAGTCTTGTTTATTAGTTTGGCTTTTGGATGATGATTATTTTCCATCATCATTCAATCGTGCTAGTGATTTAATCCACATACTCTTCGTATTATTTGGTTGCTTCAATTTCGACTTTACCAACTGTACTCGATGTTCATTATTGGCGTCAACATTATCATGGTCGTCTGCTGTAGGTAGTGAATATTTTTGTTTTCCAATTTTACCATCATAATAATCAAAGAAAAGATAGCAACAATTTTTTTTGTTGGAGAAACATAAGCAACAAACTTGTTGAGGATCCACTTAAATTGCCGTCCAAATTATATAAAAATCAGATCATGTCCGATATAAACATTCACACCAACAACGCCGATATTATTGACGATTCCTTGAAGGAATGCAAGCAAATCAAATCAAAACCGATCACACATGTTATTTTCGATCTCGATGGACTTATTTTGGATACGGAATTTGTTTACGAACAAACCACCAAACGAATCGTACAAAATTATGGAAAAACGTTTACGTTGGAAGATAAACTAAAAGTACTTGGCAGACCGGGCTCGGTTGTGGCACAAATGTTGATCGAAGATATGCAATTACCATTGACTGTTGATGAATTTATGATGAAATTTGATGAAGAATATAAAAAATTAGCCGATGAACAACCGGTACCTTTGATGCCGGGCGCCGAAAGATTAATAAGACATTTGCATCGTTTCAAAATACCGATTGCCATAGCAACTGGTAGTCGAAGATTCACTTATGAATTGAATACCAAACATCATCGATTATTATTTAATTTATTCAATCATGTTTTACTATCATCCGATGATCCAGAAGTGACACGGGGCAAGCCTGATCCACAGCCATTCATTGTTTGTGCCAAACGTTTTGCTCCTTCTCCACAAAGTCATAGCAATATTCTGGTATTTGAAGATTCATTGGTAGGAATCGAATCGGCCAATCGTGCCGGCATGACTACCGTATGGATACCGGATTATCGTTTTAGCCGAGCTAAATCAACATCGGCACACATTACTCAATTCTCATCGTCCACTACTCAACCAGATTTGATATTGGATTCATTGAAATTATTTCAACCAGAATTTTTCGGCTTACCACCATTCGATGAAGATTGTTGAGTGCTACACATAATCATGATCGAAAAACGAGCTTACGAAAATTCTTCTTCTCTTTATCCGCTCTACTCTGTGCAATTTACTGAAAAAAAAAATTCAGAAAACTCCAAAATATTATCTTCTCTTAAAAAACTTGTTTTCAATATTTTTTTTACCGCATAATGTTGCCTTTCTCGCTGAAACACACGCAAACACTTGGGAATTGACTAGACATGCTCCTAGCATTGGGATCAGAGATTGACCATCGACTAACCCTAATGCCACTACCGCCACACACCTGACTTGATGCTGTTGTGGTTTTTGTTGTTATTGCTGCTTTTTTTTAAGACCATTGAACCTCTCTCATTTTTATTCCTTTTTTGTGCATTTATAATCCAGAATTTTTTTTTGCTGCAAATCGATTTGCTCAGTGATGATATATTTGATGATGCAAACCATTTGGATTCGATTTCATTATTAAAAAAAATATAATTCAAAATAAAATAAATAAAAATTATCAAAAATGTATATTGTCTAAGAAAACGTTCATTTTTCCTTGGAATACGTTCTTAATGAATGGATGGTAACGATAGGTATTGCCTCTGTTGATGCTGTTGAGCTTTGGATGCTACGAGGTGCGTTTGAGCTGTTTTCAACTTTTATTTTTCAATTATACATTGTTGTTATCGTCTTGGAAGAAGAGCTCTCTCATTTCTGATTTGCCATATTTGATCGACCCTTCGACACAATCAGTCATACGTAAGCTCAAGTAACAAACCGCAGCCTAAATTTTTTATCAATCGTTCGTTTTGTTTTGGAAAATAAAGTGTTGATTGATTTACGTGGAAACATAGCAACAACCATCAACAACAAATATTTTATTTTGTTTGATTCAACTTTTAATTGAATTGCATTCCTCGTCTTGTTTTGTTCAATGTGCAGAAAAATACCACAGAATGTTTCTTCTCCATTGAAAATATCATCGCTAGCGTAAACTAATCCGAAATTTGGTCCAAAATTTGGATTTTTTTCCAACCACATTCCGCAATGAATTCGAAATCGACAAAAAAGTTTGTTTAATGAACACTTTCGATGTAATGTTTTACTTCCTTCGAATCAAATGTGAAACTGAAAAAAATGATGATGATGATTGCATCCCCAAAATGATATATTTTCGCACAAGTCTACTTTCAATTATCAAAATATAAAAAAATCGTGCTGATAAGAAGACGTATTCGAAAATTTGTGATAAATTTAGTTTTTTTTACTAAAAATGAGAAGAAAAGTTTCCTATGGAATATGTAACATGTAGAAATTTTTTTCGATTGCTTTGAAAATCAAATTCGTCGAAAATTACTCAAATGATAAATAAGCTGATTCACTCAAAGGTAACCTCCCTTATCAGTTTGATGCAGAATTTGTTTTTAAAAAAATCAATTTCATTCTCATATAGCTCTTTATTCAAATGACCCGAAATTTTTCGGCTTCTGATTCATAAATTTTATTGCCTGTTGATAACGTGCAAAGCAATCAAGCAATTATTTTTCGATCAGGAATAAGTATTGATGAAAATTTTAATATTTCCTAAATGAAAATTACCCCGTGATGTTTTGAAAATTTTGATCGAAAGCTATTCATGTGCTTCCGTAATATTGAAAATTGATTTTTTTTTGTGGAAATAACACGAAATTATTTCAAAATGAATCGGTTTTGACATCGTATCTCCGCCATTGTCCACAAAGGTGGATGACAATGCTCTACACCTCATCGAAACAGAATTATAGATCGGATATCGTTTTTAAAACTAATCATCTGTGGAAACCTGGAAAAAATCAATTGATTATCAGTCTTTTATTATTATTTTCCATGAAGCGATTAATCCGATATTATATCGTTTGATATTAGAAAATCATATTTTTTGATCGTAATTTTTTTAGACAACATCCTGCCAAACATATTGATCATTTTCATCATTTGATTAATCCATTAATTAAATTGAATCATATCCAGAAAGCCAGTCTTTATGGAATCGCATCATCAATCATCGAATTGGTCTCACTTTTATCAACACTCGAATACTAAAACGATATTGAAAAAATCAAAATCTGATTTACCTGGTGATAAATCCTCAACAAATAACAATTGTTCTTCAACAACATTTTCCAATGCGCAACAATCGCCATTGTCAAAAAATGGCTACAATTATCACAATGAAAATGTTCGTAAAAATAAATTCAATTATAATTTGAACAGTTCGTTTGTTTCCGCATCACATTTTGGTGGAAAATATTCTCAGTCAAAGCCATCGACTAAAAATCGATTTCCGTCAAACGAATTTGATGCTGATGATGATGACGATGCTAATGAATTACGGCCAAAACTTGATGATTTTAGCGAAGAATTTTTCGACAGAAAAAAATATAACAATAATTACGACAAGAATTATCATCATCTCAATAATAAACCACCGATATTTGGTTTGAAAAGAAATAAACCACCATTTTCTGTTATAAATAAACATGTTCAAAATGTAGAATCAGCATTTTCTGCAAGCACAAATTCAGCCAATCTATATGATTTCAAGAAACCAACAACCAAACAACGACAACATTATGAAGAGGAACAAATTTCTAGTGGCGGTCATTCGTCGAAGAATTTTGGCGAAGGCCGCTCGCCGGGAAAAATAAACAATCAAAGTGTATCATTATTGGATTGGGTCGAAAATGAATTGGATCAGCGAGGAATCGATTCTGTCATTTACGGGAGACATCTTTTATCGTTGTTACAACAGTATCCTAGCAACAACAACGTTTTGGACGACAATGATAATAATGGTTCGAATGTTCATGATGAATTGGATAGTGGATATGGTTCCATCACCGCCAATACAAATTTGAAGCTTTTCGGAAGACAGCTTAAACCATCTGCAAAAAATGTAAGCAAGATTCGTTATTGTGAATCCCACCAAAGATTATATCCTGGCCAACATGGTAGTCATGCCACCAATAGTTGGTTGGCGAAACAAAGCAGCATTTTTTCAACTGGTAACAGTTATGTTCGAAAATATTCATCATCAAGTAAAGATCGTAATACACAAAAGGCGCCAACCACCACCAAGTGGATGCATAAACGTTATCTAAAACAAAGAAGCTCACCGAATAAATCACCGTGTCATAATGCTTCCCCAACACCACGATTCAATGGCGTGAACAAAAGTGATGAGGATGATTATGAAGATGATGATGGCTATAATGACGATTGTCTATTCGATCATCACTGTCCTGATTGCCAACAGAAGTCAAGTAAATTCACCAAAGATTACAGGAAATTCACCTTGATCGAATGTTTGAGATCGGCTGTGGACAACAAAGATTTGAACACTAAAGAAATGGAAGCATTTATCGAAGAACTGTGCCTCAAATTTGACCAACAACAAAACGCTAAAAAATGTTCCTTGAAAAACACCATGGCGCTTGATTGGATGATGAGATCTCCCAACCATGAATTCAAAATTCGAAATCACAGTTTGGATTCGACGAGAATGTTTGCCGATGAACCAAAAGATGAAGGAAATGAAAAAGATGTTCATGATTTAGATGATCAGAATATTATTGTCGGTAATAAAATAGAGAAAATGTCCAATCTTGCTACAACAGCACCCAGAATGACTCCTGAGAAAATATTGGATCAAGCGAAAAAATATTATGATGCATTTCCAGCTTTAGAAAATAAATCTGTTTCATCCAAATCATCATTATCATCATTGGCGGTTTCGAGTAATAAAACTGATAGTGGCGATGGTTCGTCCAGTTGTTCCACATCGGCCAAACAATTCTCATCGCATCAATCTTCTTTTGATGATTCAGTATTCTCCGACAATGTGCCAACAACAGTATCGGTCAATATGAACGAGAATTTTGATGAAAAACCAATTCCAGCTAAATTTGTACCGTTTTCGAAGAATCTTAATCAAAATGATAATGGATGGAATGGAAAGAAAATTATAAAAAATATGGTCCAAAATCAATCCAAATTGAATGTGATTTCCGTTACCAGTGAGAACAACGGTGGTCCAACACTTGTTCCGTCAGCCAACAATAATGATTCGATAAACAACTACCATAATAACAATAATAACAATCAAAGCAATAATAATAATAATAATAAACCTACGGTAATGAAATTGAAAAGCACTTTGTTGGCCGGAAAATCATCTCGTGCCAATTTGATTGTGGCTCCTTCAAGTCTGAATATGGGCAATCAAGATGGAAATATGTTGTTGTTAGGTGGGGGTGCTGGTGGTGCTGGCGGCGCAGAAAAGAACCTGACTACATTGAAAAAATTGAATTCATCCAACAATAACAATTTTAATCCGAATCAACAAGCTCAACCGATTTCTGGGGTCAACAACAATAACAACGACAACAATCAAGAAATAATCAAAAATAAAGAACCATTTCGAGCAGAATCGGAAGCTGCTGCTGTTGCGCCAATCACGACAGTTTCAACTTTGTCGGCACGTGAGATGGAGAAAATTTATCAGATAATGCCTTCGTTTTTGAATCCGATTGTAAAGACAGCAAGTTCGACAGGCAACGATTCCGTTTCAAACATGATTACAACATCATCCACTATTGATCCAAAGAACAACATCGCCACCACCACATCACCGATCAACAAAGGATTCAGTGATTCTGCGGAAAACAACGATGATCATCATCAAATGATTGGACAACAAAAGCAGACAAAACATCAAGAAAATTCACGTTATGCTAACAATGGGACGAAAAATCGTTTCAATTTTCAATATTTCAATCAACAGAAAAATCATTTTAAAAATAATAATGGTAAAATAAATTATCAGCAACATACGCCAAAGAAAATTTCGTATTCTAATAATTCAAAGTTGATTGCGACAAATTATGATAAAAACTCACTGAATTCCGCCCCTGATAGTGGTGCGAAATTGATTGAGTCAAACGAAAATTACAACCACGAGCTTAATGATGATTTAAATTTGAAAAATAATGGTTACAGCAAAAGAACTTATTTGATTAATGATAATGTGGTGGTGGATTTGTTGCCAAATTTTTTAAAATGTAAACCAACTCCATCATCTGAAAATAACAAGGAATGTCATGTTATGGATTATAAAATTGATGTTATTGATCAACAAGATAGATATACTCTAAAGTCAAAACAGCAAACAGCGCTTGCTATTGCAGCCAACAACAATAAAAGTGATAAGATTTATGATTCTTCACAGAACGAAGATAACATCAAGGATGACCTGAAATTTAATCAAAACTCCGCCAAAACTGCTTCAGATAAGATGATGAAAAAACAGCTAGCTGAATGTCAAAACAGTCTTACTAACAGTTGTTTGGATGAATCAACTAATGATGAGAATTCACCAGCGTTGATGAATCGACACCAATATCATCAGCAACCGAACAACGCGGGATCAAAATCGACACAGAAGAATGAAAGTCAATCCTCCAAGATAGGGTCGATTTCAGATGTACTGGAGGAAGTTGGTGAGGAAAAGCGCGACCCTCCTTCCGATGAGGCAATCAAGCAAACATTGATGGCTGATGAAAGTTTCAAATGGAATCATAAACGTATGAATGACTTGTCCAACATGTGGAATTGCAATTGTACATTGGGTTATATGAATTTTTTCTCGAAAATTGATGCCAACAATCAAGATGATCTTGAACAATCCACGATGACCATGAATTTGCATTCGGACTTGGTGAAAGAATTATCAGCTATTGTGGATTTTGTTCAAAACAAGATTATAATTGATGAAGACAGTGAATCCATCTCGATGAACGATTCGTCCAAGCAAAATCTGCAATCGGATATTTACAAAAAAGATGCAGATCAACATTCATCAACCATGAACAACTGGTTTAACAATGTTTTCGGTCAAAGTATCGATGGTGACCACCAGCCTGATTATGGAGAGAATGGTCCCCAAAAAGAAGATATTCATCATGAATACTCATTACTTTTGGATTCATCCAATGAATCGTTAATCAATGTTAATGAATTGATAAACGATATTCTATGTTCAGCCAAAAATGATGCCAATGAGCAGCAAAAATTCCAATCCAAGGATTATGCGAAAATTCCATCAAGACAAAATGACAACATTTTTCATCAAATTACCGCTGAAAACCAGAACCTGGCAGATTGGCCAGCACCATCGAGCTTACAATGTGAAGAAACTACAAAACTGCCGAAAAAAACCGAACAACAGCAATCGATTCCGTTCAGTAAACGATATAAATTGAAACTCAAATCAGAGGCCACAAGTTCCGATAAAGATGTTGAGCAGCAACCATTGACAGATCAACCGTTGAGGGAACAAGCCAATAATTTTGACGATAATTTTGTGAATGGACACATTGTCACGGCTGATTATGACATTTCATCAACATTGTTGTATGATAATGTCAAAAAGCATTCAAGTCATTTGCAACCATCATTACATAGCTGGCTTGGACAATCATCATCTTCATATGAAAATATCAGCCATTATGAAACAGAATCTGATTATTTCTATGATACAATCGACGGTAACATTGAGGGTGGTGGTGAACCATATTGTGATGAGAATGAATTGAATTTCGAATCTTATGGGAATGATCTGTATAATTTTGATGGATATCTTATCAATATACCAAAAAACGAAGAACCAGACTTGTCGAGTACATCATTGAATCTAGGAAAAAATTCTTCCCAAAACATCTATGACTTGATTGATATAAAGTTTAAATTGGAAAATCGTTCGCTGATTCCTGATAGTGGTAAACGATAGACTGATCCTGTTATGATAGATTGATTGATTGAAAGTTGTTTCGATTTAATTTACTTAGATTCTAAATCAGTTCAGAAGCCGTGTGCGTTCTATTTGGAGAATGCCTGTGCCAGGGTTGATTGCAAATTTTCGCACGACATCTCTTCGATACCATGCAAATATTATAATGAAGGTGCTTGTTATAAAGAAGATTTTTGCCCATTCCTCCATGATAAACCAAAAAGGTTTGCTTTCCTGGGTCGCTGTGCGGTTTCGATTCTAACAGAAAAAAATTACTTTATTTAATCTAGCGAGTCTGATCAAATCGATGCGGATCAGAATTCATTGTCCAAATTAGATCCGAATGCAAAATCGTTTCAGTTCAAAATTGAGTCCGATTCAGATTTTCCATCATTAATTGATGGTGGCTTCGATGAAACGCAAGATCCGACCGCAATCGGCAATAATGAATCGCGAGTCGAGTTTGTATTCAAAAATAAATCTAACCGGACCATGACCAAAACTGATAATGATGAACCATCTCCATTGCCCAAACCACCTGTTCGTAACATAAACGACACTGGCCGACGTGTTATGACCAAATTGAATCTCAATGACGTTGAACAATATGCCACCAAAAATAACCTGCATAATTTTGCTAAATGTTTTGTAGGAACCAGTGCCGATAAATTGCGACATCAATCATTGAATCAGCAAAGGATACCGCAAAAATCCGTACAAGCTGAAGAAGAATGGCCAAGTTTGTCGGTCATGGCAGACGAGCCTATTCAATCAAATAAGCTTGACAAAATCAACAGTGTTTGTAATAATTTACATCCGAAATCTTCTCGGATAAATAAATCAAAAAACAAAAGTAAAGAATCGTCAATTAATAATCGGAAATTGATGACGGAAGCTAAAGGCGGTCAAACAACCAAATCGTCTAATCAAGAACAATCATCATCCGGCACGAATAGTAGCCAAAAAAATGGAAACAGGATAAAAAATTTTTCCTCATTCAAAAGTATTCTAAATGCTTGATTCAACGTGTGCCTTCAACAGAAGATTAGAGCCACAAGAAACATTGGACTAGTCATCAAATCATCTTGCGCATATTCCAACGAGTGAAGTGATATTTTCGTCTCCAATCCAAACCACATCTCGGATCGGGTGGTCAATACCATCATCAATAATTTTTACCATCTTTGTATTTTTCCCAAAAAATGATCGGCATGAATTTTCCTCTTCCCTAAATCTTATAAACTAATGTTTGTCTATGAAAATGAGAATGATCATCATATTGAACATGTTAAACAGAAATAAATTAAATGAAAATATTAATCTCGCTTGATGCTTCTGTATAAAGTTGACATTTTTGCAGAATAAGGAGCCAAGACTAAATCTTTAAGTGCGAGCGTATCAGTTTCTTGATTCTTTTTCTCCGATACTTCTATATCGTAGTCATACGGTACTTTGATTACAAAACGCTGTGGCACTTCGAATGGTGGTGCGTAACCATCCGAATAGGTTCCATCATGGAACAAAATTTTATACATGCCATTAGCGTGTGTAGGCGGACATAGAACTTTACCACGATAAAAGCATGTAGTTTGAGGATATAACGCAAGAATAGATGTATCGCTTTTGAATAACGCTTCCGGATTGGTTTTAGGATTAGCGCGATATAATGGTAGCGGGACCAATGAACGCCGAGTTATACTGTGAAATGAATTTTGCTCATCATCAATGTCGTCGATTTCAAATTTGTTTCCATTAGCGTGTATAACGCTGGCCAATATCCATTCAATGGATTTTTCTGGGGAATTTTGACATCCTTGTGGATTGGGAGGATTTTGTGAAGCATCCTTATTTTGAGATGGAATCAAAGCACAAACCAAATCACCGATTTGTGGGTTATAATCTTTATGCCCTGGTATGGCGCCACATAGCTGCGGGGGTTTTTCCTGGGGAGATCGACCTGAAACAATTACGAAATTACGAAATTATCGTTTAATATAAGAATGGAAACCTGATACCTATCCACAATGGCAAAGTATTGGCACAATCGTACAAGCCTTTGATCATTTGGCCACGGCGAATCGATTTTTTACTGATTGATGTGTAAGGAGTTTTGTGCTGTCTAAATCGAGCAAGAGAACGAATTTCTTGGACAAAGTCCAAAAACAAACGAGTGGCTTCAACTTCTTTGTTGTCATTATCGATCACTTTATCGTATAGTTTTTTCATACGATCACACTCATGCTTATTGATCTCATGTTTGGAGCAATTTTTTTGAAAATCTTTCAATTCTTTGCGACTGTCTTCTGCTTTCTTATGCAAACATTCCATTTGTTTCAGCAATAGATTCAGTACCTTAAGATGGTCTTGACTTTCTTCTTCCCAACCTTTGAATAAATCTTGAAAAGTGGTTGTCATTTCCGATGATGTTTTCGCAGATTCCAGCAAATTATTGGAGCTCATTTTTCCAGGAATTATTCAAAACACTCGAACAAACAAACTCAATATTAGTGAAACAAAAAATTAGCCAATTACACCCTGATTATGACAATGAGACCATCAAGGTGAAAATAGCCAACTGAATATTCCTTCTTCATAATGGCGTCAAAAAGTCGGAAAATTTTATTGACCGACCAACTTTTTAGTGATTGGTGTTTGAAAATTTTTAACAGAGCCAACTCTTGTTCAATCCATGTTTTGTACTGAAAATCATCTTACGATTTATCGTTTGGCCCAAATTAATCCTTTTGTTCCTGTTTATCAGATAAAAAAAGTGAATTCGTGATTGTTTTCGATTTTTCCACGATTGATATTTGGCGATTAAATTTAAATCAATTTGATTACAATCAATCCCGTTTCAGATAATCAAATAGACAAATTGACCACCTAAATTGATCTATCTGATTGCAATATAAATTATAATCAAACATTTTTCAACAACCATTTTCCACAATCTTGATTTCAAATCTGTTGATTGTATCTGTTTTGAGGATTCATCTTTCTCTGAATATCAGCAAAATCCAATAAATTTGAAAGATCATCCGCCATAATGCAAAATTCCTCTGAATATTTCACCTCTTCTCAATCATTGGTTTCCACCGACCAATCGACGTCTTCAACGGAATCCGGTGAAAGTTGGGCTGTTTCTACGGGCAAAACAATCAATGATTATCGTACCATGGATCCGAACAAATATGTTTTTATTTTCGTCAAAAATTCTCGAAACATTACTGCGAGAAATTCCTCAGGTATTGGCCATATAGTCGACGTTGACTATCTCATGGATGAAGCTTTTAGCTCAATTGATAATTTGGCACCATATTTGCGAAACGGAGATTACAATATTGATATTGTGAAAAAATGGGTCAGTCCTGCAAACTTGGACAATTTTTTACAAGAATTCAACAATGCCAATCAAGAAGATGAATCAACATTTGATGACAGGAATCTAAACCTTGATATCTATCTCAGTGGCTCTCGTAGCCCGGAAATCATCAGTTCTCGAGTTGAACCATATAACATATTTGTTATTGGATCATTTACTGAACAAATGGTCGATTTTTTGGCCCCAAAACCAGGAATAACAATCAGTCCGTTAACCATAGCATACTGGAAACAATATGGTGAAAATTTGACCTCACATCTGAAAACATTATCGGATTCACAACCGTTGTGTGGTGAATGTTTGAAAAATACCTTGGTTTATTTTTCTGATATAATTTCACCAGATGGTCGTTATCTTCTGTATAAACTTTTGAAATTCATGGGAGGTTTTGTCGCCGACAAACTAGACCTGGAAGTAACACATGCGGTGTCGGAAACCGACTCTGGTTCGGCCAGTTCATCGCGAGACAAACGCATTATTGCCGCGTATTTTTTCGAAATACCGATCGTCAATACAAACTGGATTCACACCGCTTGGTCACAATTGCAGTTTCAATATAAGTTTGCTACAAACCATAATTTCGTACGAACCTATCTTTGCGGTCAACCATCGGTGGATGCCAAACCCATTCTCAAATCATTTACCATTGGAGTTCTAAAATCAGTGGTAAGATGTTTTTGAAATTTATGAAAATTGTTCCAAGCTGTTTTCTTTTGCAGTATTCCGATGAAGAGAAGGCAAAGTATTTCCAAAATTTGTCTTCGATCAACAATGTTGTAGTGCGTTTTGGCGGTCGATTCGTGGATAAACCTAGTTGTTTGGAGTTTCAAAACATCAATCTGATCATTCATCTGTGTAATAAATCGTCGAAACAAAAGCAAAAAAATTTGGCCGAAACCAATGAAATTAACATACTGGATTCATATAAGAATGATGCTGACTACCGTCGATTGATTGAACATCAATGTGATGAAACACTACCGATTGTTACCATCGATTGGCTTGTAGACACCATCATCGAATTTAAAGTGCAATCCTTTGAACAGTATCTGATCAATGAACATGACTCAACTTTAAGTGGCAGAAGTCCAGAAAAAATCTTGCAAGATGTAAACGTCGACGATGCATTTGCCACCAGTTGGATTGAAAGCAGTAGCCAACTTGAACGAATACAAAAACGTAAAAAATGATTAAGCTCAATCAATGTGATTGTTTTTCTCCGGACAATTTATTCATATCGTTCGAGATTAATGGATGAGTATTGTGATTTGATTATTGATTTTTTTGTAACCTTTAATTGTAATTTTGTTCAGTTTTTTTGTACTATTATTTATACTAAAACTAATCGTCAATTTTCCATGTTGATAATAAATCACGATTCAAACTTTTTTCAAACAAACTCAAAAAATAAATTGCCCTGTTTGATTGCACACAATGGACATTTTGCTTGTTATATAAAAAAAAATATAATGTAAATCATTTCTTGTTCAGTGGTGAAATTGTATATATGCCCCAGTATAGACAAAGAAAATGAATAATATCAGGATAGATGATGCATAGGAATAATGAAAATTTTTACGAAGAGTGATGGTGTAATCAGAGGGTGTGTAAAAATCGAATAAATAGTAATTTGGTAAAATAAATGTACATAAAAAATATTAAATGATTTTCATTGTAAAATTATTCAGCAAAATTCCAGTATCCATCGCTTTCAAGTATATTCATAGTATTCTGTCCATCCATGGCTAGGCGATCCAAGACATATAAAACCGACGGTTTTATCTTTGGAAGCGGTTACCAAAACTATGGGTGAAAAAAATCAAACTTAATTTAGAACAATTTCTTCCCAACAAAAAAACAACACTCTTAGTTACATTCATCATATGGTGAAATATCCATGTCAACTATATCGTTACGGTGACGGTAAACTTCACCAACACAATGCATGGCCAGATTTGGATAACGGCGATATGCACGCACAAAACCCCCTTCACCGGCAGCGAACAAATGTGCACCGTTGCTGGAAAATCGCAAACGCCATATCTGTTGGGGATGATCCGGCGTGGCTGGATTACGATCCCAATGATCGTGATAGCATAACATTTTATTCACAAAACTATTGATCGGTGTGTGGAGATCAATTCTACGATTGCTGCTTGAGGGCTGATATTCTCCTTCCATAACGGACGAATCCAAATGGCTGCCTGGTCCGTTGCCATTTTCATTCTCATCATCATCCTCGTCTTCATCATCATCATCATCGTCATCATCATCATCTTCTGCAAAAACACGGAAATCAGTCAAATAATTATTACGATAATTGCTGTTGTTTGCATTGCTGTTGTTCGAATTATTTCGATTGTTTCGGTTATTTCGATTATTCCTTTCGACATTGAATCTGCCCTGTTCATATGGTAGAGTTCTTCTGAATCGATTACTGCCGCTAGCGCCACTATTGTTTGATCTACTGGATCCAGGATTGTTGTTATTACCGGGGTTTGAATTGACTGCAACGGCTCCTGCGCCCAAAACCTGAGATAAAGATGATGATGATGATGAAGATGATGATTGCAATAATTGTGAATTTGAATTGTTGTCATTGTTGGAATTGGAATTAGAATTAGAATTATTATTATTGTTATTATTATTATTATTGACTTGTTGATGACTTGAATTCACTAAAGAACGTATTGCACGGGATATTCGTAAGGAATCAGCACTGCCAAATATCAATTCATTTCTTCTTGGCATCGGGTAAACATTCAAATTGACATTATTTGGATTACTAATTATAACATTGAAACTTTGATTCGATGGTTGTTGATTATTGCTTGAATTAGCACTAGCATTGCTAGCATCTGTAGGGTTGTTGTTTCTTCTCGAATTACTACCAATGTTTGGATTATAAGTTGGATTGAAATGAAGCTGAGATGGTATTGATATTGAATTAAATTCAAGATCATTGATGGATGATAGTTGTGATTGGAGGGTTTCTTCATTGGGAGCATAGCTTGAGAGGAAATTTCCACCACAAACCCAAGCCGATGCGAATTCATCATGGGTTGAACCATAATGTTCTGGTGTTGCAGCAATTGAATTGACTGGTTGTTCAAAATTAAATGAATGCAGCAGACGACCATCTAAGGTGGTCACTTTGGCCACCCCTTGTGCTGATAGTGACAACAATGTGTAACCACTCAAATTATGACCAGCAAATTTATTTTCCATCGATGATGATGGTATTGGAGCGGATGATTTGAGAAAAGGCCAACTTCCATGCAAAAATGTTAGATCACGAATGTTTTCCGGATGAAACTATTTAAAATTGAGCTTAAGTCTTTTTGATCCAAAAAAATGTTAATCTTGGGACTTACATCAAATATGAAATTCAATGGCAGAGGTAAACGAGTGTCGAAAATAGTGACACCTAAACCATTAACGTATGAACAAGCAGCTATGTTTGGGCAGACAGGATCCAAAGCCAAAGGTGTACGATCTCGACTAGGACTAAAGGCAGAATTCTCATATGATTGAATTGCTGTACCATGTTCCACATCAATTACTGAGACACGTCGAGAAGAGGTTACAGCTAAAATCTGTTTATTTTTGGTTTTCGAAATAAACAACAATTTTCAATTTTGAATCAAAAAACAAAAACAAAACAAACCTTTGTTCCACAACAAGAAAAGCCTACTGCACTGACATAGCGATTTAGACCGGATGAGATCACAGAAAGAGTATTAAGCAGTTCGGCACGGCCAGCATGATAGATGGCTATTTGGCCATCGTTGCCACCCGAACAAAACAAATACCGTTCTTTCGGGTTGAATGCAACCGATCGAACACATGAATTGTGGTTGGTAAAGAAACGATTGCCACTAACACCACCATGTTGGATCGTTTTGGATGTCATTTTCATTTCGAAAGCTTGATTTGGTGATTGAAATCCTTTGGTCAAAACGAAAAGAGATCTTTGTAAAGATTTTTGAGGTACCAGATTATGACGATGATATTCTAAAAATGCTGGCTCATATATTTCATCCAGACACCATACCCATTTCGTATGTCTCAAAAAGGTATCTGAAATTGTTGCTCAGGTGATATTGCTTTCAACATTGCAGGTGACTGTAGCAAATGTTTGGATGGTTTCACTTTTCCACACAATACCGTGTATATGATAAATATTCTTAATGGATCTTCACCTCCAACACAATGAAAGACATCAATAAAAACACAAATATGAAAATGCACGAGTAAATTTGCAGGGAAGTAGATCAAAAAAAAGGAGAAAACAGAGATCAAATAGAGGAAAAATGCCTCTTCTATCAAAAAAAAACTTCGTTTAATTTTTCAATAGAGCAAAAATATAGGAAAAATGAGCCAGATTACACAACAAATATTGGAATGAGAACAATTTTTTTTGTGCTGGCTTTTGGCTCTCTCTCTATCTCTCTTCTTCTTCCTCTGGCTCTTTCCTTATTTCAATTGCAATTGTCGTCGGTTTGGGCACGTCTGCACACCATGTAAAACAGTTGTGATGTCGAACTTGACTCAATATAGAAGGGAGAGTCACTCAGAAGTGCTGCCACCTGGAGAGCAAAAATGTAAATACACCAGTATTATCATTCAAGTCGTTTTGGATTGTTTTGAATTTTGCACCATCATCATCACATGTCGCAGTTTGAAAATTTTGGCCCCAATATAAAAACAACGTTTCATGGCTCAAGACAATGTTTAGACTAAAATCTGAATGTCTCGAGAATTGTTTCCCCAAACGCGAAAATTTCAATTCATTGGATAAAATTTTACTGTGGACCGATTTACATCGAGTAAATGTATGCAAATGTGATATTCCACCAATACGGCCTCGTGCCAAAAATCCAGGACCAAAAGTTTTGCTATGCCATGATTATAAATACAATTATCTCGAAAGAATCGTCGACGATCCAGCCAAATATCATCCTTTGAATCAAGATCTGCAATTTTATTTATTTCCGTATTGGTCATTGATTGACATATTTGTCTATTTTACCCATGATATATTGACTGTTCCTCCGCCTGAATGGACCAGTGCTTGCCATCAAAACGGTGTTGCTTGTTTTGGAACATTTTTGATTGAGCATTGGGCTTGTTATAAAACCGATGATAATCATAAACTTGATGGAAAACGATTTTTGAAAAAAATCCTCAGTGATATTAAGTTAATAGATGATTTTGTCCAAGCAATGGTTAGTAAATCCAATGTTTTCCCGAAAAAAAATGCTAACATAGTGTATGTTTCTTTTTATTTACATTTAGCATAATATTCAGAAAAGTTACAAATTTGATGGTTGGTTGATCAACATTGAATCCCCGGTGAAACGAGATCAAATCGAACGTTTGGAATATTTTCTGAAGAAATTGAAAACACAAATAAATGACACATCATCCTCGAACCAAGTGATTTGGTATGATTCGTTAATCAATACTGGTATCCTTAAATGGCAAAATGAGCTGAATAATTTCAACAAAAACTTTTTCCAAAATTCCGATGCCATATTCTTAAATTATACATGGAAGGATAAAAATCTGGAAAAAAGTGCACGAATGTTGGCAGAAAATCGGGTAACAAATAAATCTCGGTACGATATATTCGTCGGCGTTGACTGTTATGGTCGAGGCTGTTACGGCGGTGGTGGATTTCAAACATGGCTTGCTGTGCAGAAAATCCTCGAACACGATCTTTCTGTGGCAATTTTCGCTCCTGGTTGGACGCAAGAATTAATTGACTCTTCTGATTCTTATGGTTTGGAACATGAATATCGTTTTTGGTCGCCAATAGCATGCAAAGGTGGTTTGCTGAAATGTGAACGTGCCCTTTCGTCATTACCGTTGTATACTTGTTTCAACATTGGCCGTGGATTCGATTTTTGTCTATTGGGCCGTTCTATTCCATTACGCAAAAAAATTAGCGGTGAGCCACCTGTTGCGAATCGTCGTTGGTTGAATTTTGAACAATTAGAATTACAGCCATCATTTTTCGAACCAGAACAAGTCAAAAATGATCATCATCAATTATCGATCACATTCAATTGTCCATTCAATGGTGGAGCTTCATTGCAAATCGACATTTTCGATGGATGCTCTTCAAACGTGATTACTTTATTTAAAACAAGAATCGTGATAGATTTGCAACACGCCTCCCAATTTAGCCATCAGGTTGTTTTCAAGCACCAAAAATTTGGATCATCCAATGAGAAAAATAAATGGATTGTAGAAAATTTTCATTTCAGGACGATAATTGATTTTGACGAATATCATTCAAATGAACAAGCGGATTCCAAAACCGGAAGTTTAATATTAAATAATGGTGTATTTAAGGTGGTGCTCTCTGATGAACAAATCAATAAATCTCCGAATTCAGGCCGTAAAAGTTCCATCAAACAATTCATGAATCATTCTGAAACATTTCCTGTGAATGAATGGCGTGCACAACGAATAAAAATCGATCTCGATCAAGCAGCAGACTGTTTCAAAAACAGCAAAAAAATAATTCTGAAAAAGTTCCAAGTTCAACCTTATTTTCGAGATGAAAAAAATGATATTCTGAAAGAATTTAGTCAATCAAACCCATTGAGGGTTTTTCTAGGAGAGTTTTACTTTGATTATTTGTCACAAAATCATTTAAATGTAAGGTCACATAATTGTCCAGACATGTTGAAAATCGTTACTTAATTGTGCCTGATTTTTAAAAAAATAAAATCGACTTTTTTCGAAATTATAATCGATCCTTTACGAATAAGAATGGGCCCATTCTTAAGAATTTGTCCGTTCCATGTACACGTTTGTCGGAGCGTACAAAATCGTAGCAAACCAAGATTCTGGATACAAATTCTACCTCAATCGTTTTGACGATCTTTGGGTTGTCGGTGATAACACGAACAGCATAGCGCTTAGAAACAGTGGCAAACATGGCGAATAAAGCAATCATCAGGAGAATGATGGTTCGCTTCAAGAGTAGAAGAAGTCCAAATTCATCTTGTGGAAACTTACCGAATCCATTCAATGAATTATTGCAAATGATGATCGATTCATATTTGATTCCATTCCGAACGCTAAATGAAATTTTCGTTCAACAACGTCACAATCATCGTAGATTACTGGTGATGATCATGATGCTAATTGTACCGGCAACATGTAATCTAACCAGATTTTTTTACAATGCAATCCTCTTGAATTATGAAGATGAATCCAAGCGTTTGTTGTCCTTACCGTTCATTTGGCAGGAGAACAATGCCAAAGTATTACATTTGGGAATTTTCATCATTTCCGTTATATTTGATTGGTCATGTAAGATTTTCCCTCATTTCCGTTTCCGCCCTTAGATCAAGTTTTAAATCCATGCTTTTCTGATTAAACAGATTTAACATCGATTTTAATATTGACCGATCGGAATAAAATCCGTGGAATATTCGAACTGTTCAACAATTTGAATCAATATCATGAGAAAGTGGAGCGAAATTTCAAAGGAAAACCACCGGCCAACATTTTGGTCAGTCTACAGCAATTAATCAAATTAATTCTGCACGAAATGTTGGATTGGTATTTTTTGAACGGTCTACCACCACCAGCTTGTGGTTATTCAACATTCTCCATCATTTGCCATAGTTATTATTCACTGTTTAAATTTTCCATTAGAATCATCAAGTTTTTCTTTTGCATGACATCGGTATTCATAATAATCGATTTATACCGTAGTTATTATATGTTTGATTATCAAACATTGCCCTTTGATTTTCACATTCGATTGGTCGCCGTGAATGGCTTCTTATTTTTCCAAATATACCATCAAATGATGCTTGCCATTCTTTGGTTTCATTTTTTTATCATGAGCATTATATATTTCAAATGGCGTTTCGATTTGATCCGGCAGTTACATCATGAGATCATGGAAAAAGTATTGTCCACCAAAGGTTGGTTATCTTGGATTCGAATTTGTTCTTGGCTGAAACTAATCTATCGATACGATTGCAGATGTCTGGAGATTCTGGAAGAACACCAGCATTCCAACGATTTACAAATTTAAGCTGACCAAATTGTTGGGCAAAACCAATCAATTCATTCTACGTCTCAGTGGTCAATTGTCCTCTTTCGTGACCATTCTTTATTCCTTTTATCTGCTAGCCAACGATATGCTTCTGTTTATGTTTATCGACCGAAGAAGCACGATGTTCCTGCAAATAGTAGTTTTATTTGTACTCTTGTTCACATTATCTTATGCGGCAGTGATATTCACCATATTCTCTCAGTTGAATCATTATTCAAAGCGTGCCATTCCGGTCATTCGCCACTGCCTGTATCATGATAATAAAGCTGTCTCGACCAACACAAATTTCACCAGATCAATTCGTTCAATCATATTCAAATTCAAAATGTCCGAAATAGATTTACAATTGGCCAACGACATGATAGGCTATGCAAATGGCAAACAATTCATTATAAAACATAAAACTAATTATCATGTAATTGGCACGTTTGTGGTCAATCTATTTTTGATGTTCAATCTGTTCAATGGAAAAACGATTTAGAATAATTATTTTTTTTTGAAAATTTAATCAATTTAATAAAAAAAATTTAATAGAATCGGTCCAGGATAATTGGATCGATTCCACTGGGTGCACGTTTCTGGCGAATAAACATGGTTGAAAACAGGGGTTGCAATTGTTTTTCCAAAAACGCTCCACAAAAGTTAGCTAGGAAAATATGAATTGATCGAAATCTTCACTCATCGACCGTCCACTCCAATCCATAGGAATATTCTTCTCATTTTGTGGTTCTTGTTTTGATTTTGGGAATGAATCATCTAATGCATTATATTCGAAATTATTATCCTTTCAACTATGGATTTTCTCCCAAATGGAGAGTTGGGAGGTTTTTTGCTTGGAATTATTGGGCGAAATTTCCTGCCAATCAATACCAGTGCTGGCCTTGAAGGGCGAAAAACTTTGCGAGAAGAAAAATAAACCTGGAATACCTGAAGGTCTAAACCTGGAGGTCCACATTAAGTGTTTGGCGATCGTCAGCACCGGAACAATCACCGGTGAAAATGGCTAGTAAATCAATCTACGTGAGGATGTTGTCGCGTTTTGAACAGAAAGCCCAACCAACCGGAACCTTACCGAATCCATTCAATGAATTATTGCAGATAATGATGGATTTTTACATGATACCTTGTCGAACATTAGAAGAGATATTCGTAAAACAAACTTACAATCGCCGCAAATCGATGCTGATGATTCTGATGTTGGTTTTAGTGGCAACATGCAACCTTACACGGTTACTATTCAATGCGATCTTTTTGAATTATGAAGACCAATCCATGCGTCAATGGTCGATTCCGCTGGTGTGGCAAGAGGAAAACGCCAGTGTGTTCCATTTGGCCATCTTTATAGTGATCTGTACCTTCGATTGGATATGTATGTGATTTGTTTGACATTTTTCTCAACCCTCGATTCCTGTCGGATTATCCTTACCATTGTATTCCATTGTTAAGCAGATTGGACTTCGATTTCGTTGTTCAATGATCGAACTAAAATACGTAAAATGTTCGAAGTATTCTGCCATTTGAATCGGTATCATCAGAAAGTGGCGCAAAATTTGAAACGAAAACCAGCTCCCAAAATTTCTCTCGCAGTTTTAGGAGTACTTGGAACATTATGGCGAGAAATGGTCGATTGGTATTATTTTAATGGAGTACCAACGCCCAATTGTAGTCAATTGACATTCTTCAACATGTGCTACAAATATCATTATTTTCTGAAATTTTATAAAAAATTGATTGCGATATTCTTCTTAATGTCCGCATCTTTTCTCTTCGCTGATATGTACTTTAATTATTATCATTACGGAACGGAAACAATTTCCATTGGTTTCCATATCAGAATATTGATTTTGAACATCGGTTTATTACTGCAATTATTATTGCCTTTGATGTTGGCAGCTCTTTGGCTACAATTTTTTGCCATGAGCATCATCTTTTTCAAATGGCGTTATGATTTAGTGCGGCAGATTTATCAAAAAATCATCAATCAAACAAAGCCTCCCAAAGGTTGGTTTGTTAAATTTGGCTACGATTCTAGTTTTTTTTATCAACCGATTCATTGCAGATGTCTGGCGATTCTGGAAAAACTACAGCATTCCCTGGCTTTACAAATTCAAGCTGACAAGATCGTTGGGCCAAACCAATCAAATTTCTTTTCGTTACAGTGGTCAACTATCCTCTTTCATGAACATATTTTATTCATTCTATGTAATCGCCAACGATATGCTCGTGTTCCTAATGTTAGATGATAAAAGCGAATTATTTTTGAAAACCATTGTAGGGTCGTTGCTCATATTTTTATTATCCTATGGGATGACCATGTTCACATTAATCTCTCAATTGAATTATTATTCTAAACGTACCATTCCGATCATTCGCCATTGTTTGCATCATGATGATGATGAAGTTACAACGACAAACAGGAATTTTTCCACCCCCATCCGGTTGACCATGTTTAAGTTAAAAATGGCCGAAATAGATTTTCAATTGTCCAACGATATGATTGGCTTCGATAATGGTAAAAAATTCATCATAACACATAGTACCAATTATCGTGTAATTGCTACCTTTATTGTCAATATATTTTTGATGTTCAGTTTGTTCAAAAGATAATGATTGTCCATATTTCTATACATTCTGTGTTAAATAAAACAATCATTATTCCAATAATAAATAAGATTCCAAAATGGGTCCATCAATTCATCAAATGGTCAGAACATTGAGATTTGGCGGGACCGAATCACGTGATTTTCGTTTGAAATAAAATTTGCCGAATTCAGACGATAGATGGCGTGTCTCGACAAACTTTGAAAAGTTTGAAAAAAAAGTTCCAACAAAATCCCAATTCGTTTTGGTTTTTCTGACAGATCTTTTTTGGTGGAAGACTAAATGAGAATTCTTCAATTAATCAGAAAATCAATCATCGATCGCTTAGACTCTGTTCATGAAATATTGCCGTTCCAAACTTTTTTGGCGTTTTCGGGCAAATTAGTCCCCGGTTTTCCCCGGTGCGCATGTCCGTCGAAATTCCAGGTATTGTTATTTTTTTGAATTTTCGATTTTTGAGGGGGATTCGGAACGTGCGCTTATTATGTGAAGTCAAATATGATTAACCGCAGTTAAAATGAATTATAGAGCGTCTGAAAATCCTGCCTCTCAATTCTAATCTGAGCTTCGTGATTGCAATTACATAAAAACAGCCAGGGTCTTTGCCATCCGGAAAGCTTTCTTGAGAAAAAGCTCTTGTTGATTATTGTTCTTTTTCAAGGATGAATATGTTGAAGAACATGTTCGTGATCGAACGATCGGATGTGCCACCGAATCCGTTCAATAATTTGCTTCAATTGATGATGGATTATTACATAATACCGTTCAATAGAATTGATGAAATTTTCGTTCAAGAGGATTTTGATCGTAAAAAGATGAGAATAATGTTTTTCATCTTGATAATACCGTCTGTTTGCAATTTAACTCGATTGTTATACAACACAATGCATCCGGATTATACAAACGCTTCCACACGTTTGTTGTTCATTCCTTTCGGTTGGCAAGAAAACAACATACAAGTGTTCCATTTGGCCATTTCGATAGTGATCTTCTGCTTTGTTTTAATGTGTAAGCTTGTTACTTGATTTTTTTTTTTAATAATAATAAAAATCACATTCGAATCCTAATCGGAAAATCCTGTTCTCTCACTCAGACGGACTATCGTTTTCGATGTTCACCAATCAGCAGAAGATTCGCGATCTGTTCAAAAGCTGGAATCATTTGAACCAATGCTACAAGAATATGGCGAACAATTTCAAAGGAAAACCACCCAGCATTATTGTGGCACTGCGGCAAATAGTCAAAACGATAGCCACAGACGTGCTGGGTTGGTTCCTATACAATAGTCTTCCAAAACCAGATTGTTGTTTCAGCACATTCTTCATGTGGTGCCATAAATATAATATTATACTGATTTTTTATCAAAGATTCACCGTAGCATTTAGTTTGATGACCGGTTTGTTCATAATGTTGGACTTGCATCGTGGATACTATTCATTCGGTTTGGAAACACTGACCATCGGTTTCCATATCCGGGCTTTGGTTTTGAATTGTTCGCTGGTGATTCAAATATTCTTCATCATGGTTCTAACATCTTATTGGTTGCATTTTTTCATAATGGCCATTCTTTCATTCAAATGGCGCTACGATTCTGTCCGGCAACGGTATCATCTTATCGAGAGTCAGAGCGCGCTTCCAAAAGGTTGGTGGTGTCCAGCCAGAATGAATTAAGAGCCCAGGCTAAGTTACATTTACATCCAATCTTATTTTTTTTGATAGAATGGCGATTCTGGAAACACACCAACATTCCATCGCAATACAAGATACAATTGACCAAATCTTTGGGCAACACCAATCAATGTGTGTTACGTTTCAGTGGTCAAACATCCACATTCATATTTATATTCTATTCATTCTATTTGATCGCACACGATATGCTTTTGTTTTTGATGATCGATCACCGAAGTCAATGGTTTCTTCGTGTATTTATTATTTCGATATTTTTATTCACTTCATCCTATGCCTTTATGTTGTTTATGGCATTCGCTCAATTAAATCATTATTCTAAACGAACTATTCCAATCATCCGCCATTGTCTCTATCACGATGATGATGTTTTGGAACATCATCATCATCCTCAAAATAGACACCATATGCCAGCATCTTTGATACATTCATCAATATTCAAATTGAAAATGTCCGAAGTAGATCTACAATTGACCGACAACATGATCGGCTTGGATTGTGGCCATCGTTTCATATTCACCCATAAAAGCAATTTCTCTACTCTAGCTTCATTTATAACAAATTTGTTGCTGATGTTCAATCTGTTCCAGAACAACGATGGAAACATTTTCGCATCTGCTTCCTGAATCCTGCTTCCTAGTTCAATATGATTTTTTCAATTATTTAGGTTTTTAATTTAGAAACAAAAATGTTTTCAATGAATAAAAAAATTTCTATGAATGAAAATCAATTTTGTACTCTCTCTTTCTCTCTCTTTCTTTTTTGAATCTCTGGTACATTTTCGGTAGGATTGAAGTTTTGCACCGGAGAAAATTTTGTACATAATCAAAGGTTTGGTTGATCATTGATTTGTGTGCTAGAACCTACGCAAAATTTACTAAAATCGCAGCCAAAATATTCTGATTGACTGTGGTTTTTCCAGTTGTTAGGTACTTAGGGAGCGGGTAACCATAGCAAACCACCTACCCATTGGAATGGTGGTTTCATATTCATGTTAAATTCCGAAGAACCAACATGAAATTCATGAGAAAAATTACAACCAAAGCCATCGTTACATTTATTTCTGTCCAAAGAACATTAGATTTCGAAATGTGAATTCAGCTAAAAAGTTCGCCTAATGCTTGGTGGGTCGAATCGGAACCGGAAATTTTTCCAGGAATTCGAATCATTAATTTTTAAAATAATTTTGAAATAAATTGAACATCAAGAACAGATTACCAATGAACGACAATATCGTGTTGAGAATGGCCAATCGAGTGAATGTGAAAACGTGTCCGCAATCGATTCCGATCATATTGGTGTTCAATTGTGATTCCACTTCGGCCATTTTCAATTTGAACAATGACCGATGTATTGGACGTATTCTTTCATAGCGTTTTGGAATATATTGATCGCATGATGGTGGCAAATAAACGGATTGCCGGTGTTTGATCGTGTCACCATTCTTCTGGCCATCATGATACAAACAATGCCGTATGATTGGCAATACTTTCCTAGAACAGCTATTCAACATTGTCATTTGATAACAAAGCATCAATGCATAGCTTGATGTGGATAAAAATAATGATACCACAAAGAAGTAAAAGAATCCTCGTTTGGAATCGATTATCAAAAACAACAATATGTCGTGGGCTATCAAATACATTGAATTAAAGATCATCACGAACGAGGATAGCTCGGAAGAGAATCTCAGCACAGAATCATTGACATGGCTTATTGATCTGGTCATATTGATACGGAAGATCATCGGCAGAGTTTCCAATGTTTCAACCGGATTTCCAAAATAAATTGCTCCATTTCCGGAATCATGTACTATATGAAAGGAACAAAAACCTTGGTTATAATAATGTGGAAATAGGAATAGGGAATATCCGGAAATACAGACCTTTTCCTTTGAGGATACATTTCATTTGTTCTAATTGGATTTTATATTTAGATTGGATTTTATCGAATTCCCATTTGAAATATAAGATGGCCATCAGGAAAAAATTTAGCCAATATGATGAAATGAACATTGTGTGAAATATTTGCATCAACAGCAACATATTCATGCTAAAAGCTCGTACCAAGAACAAAGCGGATGTAATAAGTTTGGAATCGGTTAGGTAGATGTCTGCTCCCATGAATAGAGCTAGTAAACCAACAAAAAGTCTGATCCATATTTCATAGGATTCTAGGCTCAAATTGAATTTGAAGCACCACATTTTGAATGTATTTACGGAAAATGTTTGATCTTGGTTGAACAATGCGTCCATGGTGATCATCATCAAAACGCTGATGAAATTGTTGCTGGTTTTATGCTTAACGGACATATCTTGATGCTGCAGGTTCAGCAATCTGAATGGTTCCAGAAGATTTTTGGTCTTTTTCGGCTCATTGAACATCCTGAACGATAATCCATCTGGTCCAGATCGGAAAATGATTTTTGTTTCAGACCGAATGATCATTCTGAGCGACCAATGAAACTACTTACACATGACAGAGAAGCATGCCATCACCAGGAATATGGTGAAATTCAATGCTGCCGATTTGGTTTCATACGGAGCGAACGGCAGAAACCAATTGGCTATTTTCGGATCCGTATTCATCGAATTGATCAAAATCCGTGTGAAATTAAAACAACCTGGCCCTAATAAAATGATCATCATCATCATCAACCGACGTCTATCATGTTGGTATGTTCTAAATAATTCATCATAATTGTTGAATGGTATCAGGTAATATTTGATCATTAACTCTAATAGCTTTTTGAAAGGATTCGGTGGCGGCTTCAATGATGGCGACGATGATGATGATGATAATTTCGATTGATCTGAATTCTCGGTCATTGTCTTTCGATGATTGAATATCGTTTCCAAGAAAAAGATATTCGACAATGTTGTCAAGCAAAAAAAAAGTTGAATTATGTTTGCCCGTCAAAATTAAATGAATTGAAAAAACAGAAAAAATAAAACTTATTCGCCAAACGCTACCGAACAGAATTTTGCGATCGATATTTTTGTCATCGAAATCAATATTTATGCAAAGCACGCTTGTACGAGAATATGGTGGGTGTTTGTACGGTTATTTCAAAATTACCGCACAAAGTGCACATGCGCAACAAACCACTATTCTACATGATAGACCAGATTCTAGTTAATTTGATAATAATGAATAAGTTATGATTACGTAATTTAAAGTTTCATTCATAAATTATTTATGTACAGGTTGTAATTTGAAAAAAATTGCATAATTTTTGCCATAAAATAATGAAGGTTAATGATGATTAGCTGATTGGTTGTGATCTATAAAATTAACTGAACAAACGCCATGGTGATGATAATCAACCAATGTACGGATAGACCCTGGCTAGATGAATAATCCCGGCGACGATTGATCACCGGTCTACGTGTTCGTGTGGTGGACATGTCCGGTTTTGGACGTATCAATTCAACATCTCCATCATCCACACGATCATGTGGTTCGATGCGACCCACTCTTAGCCGATTATTGCCATTTACGTTGTTGTTGTTGTTGTGGTGGTTTTGTTCCTTTTGGAACCTTAAACGCCCAGAATCTGGATGTGATGTGCTTCTGTCACCCTGAAAATCCACTCCAACCACGCCTCTAACATTATCAGGATTCAGATTTGGATTGCGATGCGGTGGTAAACGATCGTTTCGGTCAGATTCGACGAAATTCAGCTCCGATGTGGTCACCGGTTTTGATGGATCAAATCCAGGTTCACCAGGACAATTGCGGTTTGGATTGAGCCAATATTTGTTTTTCAAATCACGAATTTTCCCTTCACTTTTCAATCTTCGGATGGCTCGATCAAAACGATCCTTTAGCGGTGAACCTTTGGGCACTGCGATGGCATATTCGAATTGAAAATTGCGCCGACGATCATCGATGGCCACCAGATCACAATCACGTTGGACCACGTATTCGGCGAATGTAGATTCGGTTATGAATGCATAACGTTCGCTTTTAACCTTTTGCAAACCTTCGCGTTCACCTTCCACAAACACCGATGGATGTGTGTCCATGAAGCTATACATCTTGGTCACCACCGGGCTATCATGAAACAAAGGCAGATTGGCACCATGTTTCTTAACACCATATTTGATGGCCGTCTGCTCGGCTAAATCTTTAAATGTACGAATATGTGGACCATAACGTTGCAATACTTCTCGGCGTATCAGTGCCGCTAGCCCATAATCCATAAACGACAATGTAAAGTCGACAAAACGGGCTCGATTGGTCAAAACGGTTAGATCACCGATGGCAAAATCTGCTTCCTGAAACAATAGAAAAAAAGTTCCAGATCCAGATTTACCGCCATTCTAAAAAAATAGGATCAGACACTCACACCACGCATCACTTGGCCGATCATTCCATTGACGGTTCCGTTGCTGGAAACCCATCCGCCATATTGGCCATCGGGCACCGTGGATAACGTATATGCCACGCCCATCAAGGGTGCTAATTCATTCAATAGATCGATGCAAAATCCTTCAAATTGTCCATTGGGTTTTTGATTGACGTATGGCCAATTCTGTGCGCGGGATTAAATTCAAAATTAGTTTGGTTAGTTTTCTCTCCGGTAGATGGCAGCACGTTTGTTTAAAGTTGAATTGAATGAAAAAACTTAATTCAAACTTGCGGAAATATAGGAAAAACCGGAAATCAACCAAAAAATCTTACCGAAATAGTCGTTCCACGTAATGTTTCAGCATTGCAACAACCGTTTAGCATCGATATGATGAATATCAATAAGAACAACATAAATTTTGGTGATATACTCTGGTTTGGATGATTTTTTTGTTTATTTGGCACACAAAACTCCATGATTGACTTCAGTCTTTGGATCATCTTTGGATTCTATGGTGATTGAGACCAATGAAGGAAAGAACAGATCATATCACCACGATTCGGTTCTAATACCATCGCTTGGAATGTTGGCAAAGACTTCCACAAACACCAGAGAAGCAGTCATCGACGAAAAATCCAACAAAATCAAATAATACTTCAACGAAACTCTAATGTTCCTTAACTGCTGCGGCAAGAGAGGGAGAGAGAAAAAATCTCGAGTGTGAACAAACAAACAATAGCTTCGAAGAATCCTCCAAAATGGTGGCACCTACTAATTATCCTCGACGAATAGAATGACGACGAAGACGAAGACGACGACGACGACGATGGCGAAGATTGCACACTGGAAGTGAATGCTTTTCACTTTTTACCTGTCTTTCGTTCGGCCTCTTCAAGAATGGAAGCAACAGCAACAGGTTGAAGATTCAACGAAAACGAAGAACGAAACGCTTTTCATCAACCAGATGTTTGCCATCCGTGTGTGTGTGTGTTTGCTAAAAGAGCTAAGGATATTCACAGTGTGTGCGTGGGTATATCCAAAATGACCAAATATACAACGAACATCCACCAAGAATGGTGGCCAACCTTTGGGTAGGATGTTGGGTTGGATGTGTTCTTCTCGGCCAGAAATTGCCAAGAAGCAAACAGAAGAAATAAATACGATTATCATTATTATTATAACTAACTTCACTAACAACATCGTTTCGGCGAATCTTTCGCGGAAAGCGGTGTGCGGTGAATTAAATCCAATGAAAATGGTGAGGAAAAAAAAACTAACACCGACGCTTGGAAAACGTCTGCATTGCCCAATAATGGTATGATGACACTTGATGACAATTCGCAGGCCATTATAACCACGTAAAGAATATTTTCAAAGAAAAAAAAATAGAATTTGTTTGTTTGTTTGTTTGTTGAATTTGAGGGGATTCTTCATTCCGAGAATCCTGCCGAATCAATAAATTCAAATTTATTCCCATTTACAATTGATTCGGTTTTCAAAAACTGCATTGTTTACAGATTTTGTTCATTTAAAACGGAGTATTCATTTTTTAAAATGTCGAAATGGCAAAAAAAATTAACTTGATGATTTATTGAATATCGATACTCGCTTCCTTTTCCCACAAGTAATTATTCTCAAAAAACTTTTGGAAAGTTTTTGGGCAAAACAAATTGCACCACACCAGAAGCTAGGAGCTATTGCTGATCAAAGGTGTTTGATCAATCATATAGCACAGAATTTGCGATGGAAAATTCCAATATGAACATTCCAACCATCCAAAATCCATTCCATCTTTTACTGTCGACCATGGTACGGAATGGATTCATCGATCTACCAGAACCTCTTGGTTTTTCCAAGCCTCGATTCGCCGGTTTAATGGTTAAAACGAATGTTTGTTTGAATCTCATCAATTTGGTTCGATTGTTCCTGTGCTCGTTGAAACATTCTAAAAATTCTCCACTTAGTGAACCTTGGTGGGACATGTTTTTGGCACCGCTGTTCATCTTTGAGATTAATCGTTATCCATTCTATTTGACCATTTTCGTCACACTTCTTTGTCAAAGTATTCTATGTAAGCAATGTTCCCGATCGATCGGGTGCTTCGAAAATTCGATTTTTAAAAACAAACCAGAATTTATTCCTTTACAGATTTCGGAACTTTGTATCTTTATCGTTGTGATGAAAGCAAAAAACATCTTTTCAAACCATTGATTCGCTTAATTCAAATGTATGAATCCAAATCAAGAAAACCGGAAGTTGTTGATTCCACAACAACCAAATTTCGGTCTCTATGCCGAAGATTGATGATCTTGTTTCGGATGAGCAAATCGTTCACCAAAAGCAATACGATCGTATTGATTCTAATCATCTTGTTCGATTATAGCCTGGGATATGGCCATCAGACAAACAAGCCCTGGTGGTTCTACGGTACATTCCTGTTGTTCAACTACATTTTTGTTCAGCAAGCATTTCGCGCCTTGATGTTCGGCACTTGTTGGCTGCAATTTTTCCTACATTCCATCATTTTGTTCAAACTAGATTATGCTAAAATCGAGCAGGATATCCAAATCAATGGTTTGGATACGTATGGCCATCAAATAACAGTACTGAAATCATTGGACAAAACCAATCAAGATATTGATGGATATTCAAAGCAAATAGCAACATTGGCCATCATGTTTCATTACATTCAAATGTTAGCTTGTGATCTAGAATTGGTTTTGATTTTTGATTACCGCAGCCACCCTTTTCTACGAATAACTTTGTTGTTCACATTTCTAATCTCAACACTATTTCCAATGGTACAATTTACATTGTTCACTCAAGTGAATGAATATTCTCGGAAAATTCTGCCTTACATCCGTACCATGTTATTCAATCGGAAACCTGAAGAACTAGTACTTTTGGACCGGCTGACCGGAAAACCTGAACACAGCCAAAATTATGGCCATGTTTATCCAAGGTTAAGGCGAATATTGTTTGATTTGAAAATTTTAGAAACATATCAACAGATCCACGATGATCTGATCGGCATCGGTTGTGGTTACTTTTTCATCTATACTCATGCCAGAAACCTGCAAACATTGTTGATGTTCATCATCAATATTTTTCTGGTCATCAATTTGTTTCAAAATTATCTGTTCTGAGCCCTGGAGAGTTGGCGGGGCTTGTCCCTTATATAGCTCTGTTAGGTTTGATGTCCAACCCCCAAACCAATGAATGTAATTGATGAGTCACTTGATCAACACTTTAACCAATTGTTACCATACAAAAGTAACTAGCCAATCACTGTTCATTTCCTCCTGTTTTCCTTGCCTCCTTTCGATCACACAACACATTGCTTTAGATTAGGTTCAGCCAATCGCTGTTGAACACTATAGTTGAGTCAGAAGTTCAGTGAGAAGTCGCGCCTCTCTTCATCTCTCTTTCTCTTTGTTAAGCCATTCAAACGGGGTGTGACCTATCATTGCTAGGCTGTGTTTTACCCCTTTTCTATCATCATTAACATTATTATTTGGGCAGATCGAAAGTATGAATTCGAACCTGCGCCGACTATCAAACATTTTACGAAGCGCTCTTTTTTTTCGAAAATTTCACTACCCGCGCAAGCTTTTGTTGTACACTGATGGTGTAGGCGGATATGTGGATGGATGTGTGGTTATGTTTGTAGCAAGAAAATAAAATCATTATTCATTGATTCATTCAGAAATTTCAGCTTTTTGGAGTGTGGGAAGATCTGGCCACGGAGAAAACCTCTGCCACGAGGATAGAACGATAATTGCTAGCAAGAGAGAGCGAGAGGAAACGAAAGAACCAAATGAAACGAAAAACCTTGACATCGACCTTGCATTGACAATCAATCAATCAAAAAAAAATCAGAACCGAATTGATACTAATCAATCGAATTGGCTACTAATTAATTGCCGCAAAATTGTCGATGTTTTTCGCTAAATTCGCCATTCTCAATTTGGACAAGAATCAATTTTTTTCAACGATGATATAAGTCATTGCTCAAGAATGTGGAGACTATTGTTGGAAGCCACTTACAACAAGAACAACAACAACAAGAAAAAGTGAAGAAAAATCCAAAGTTATGCGTTCGATCGACCTTGGAAGATCGGATGTTTGGATGGCCACCACCTGCCAACAATTTTTATTTAATTTTCTTGCTTTCAAGCCTTTAGTTTATCTAACACTTGCATGCTAGGTAGAAGAGCAGGCACAAACAGCAGGCTACAACATAATTATCGTAACCAATTTTCAGGTGAAAGTCTTCTGGAAAAAAAATTGATCTGGAATTCATTTTTTTCGTATCATATTGTTGTTGTTGTTGTGGTTGGTTGAATCCTTCCTTTTCGAAATTTTTGTTTTTCAAAAGAATAGTTTCGATTTTTTCATCTGGTGGTGGAATATTCAAGAATCGAGCAACATAATTGAATAATTAGTATTTTTCGTGCGGATTCTCGCAAAACAAAATGTAGCTCGCCCAGAATATACAATATAAACAATCGTTTGGTTTAGTTTTTTAGTTGTTTGGTTCGAAGAATGCACAAAGCTAGTTTGTAGTCGTTTGGCTTGTATGCGGAAAATTTGATTTTCAGGAAAACAAATATAGCTTAGTGATCGGGTCGTTGGTGAAATTGCTATCGATTCTGATGTCAATTGTGAGGTAAATGATCAATAAGATTAGCCAGCAACAAGACACTTTCAGTATAATCAATCATCTTTTGGGGAACAATTACCGGAGAGAGAGAGAGAGAGGCAAGCCGCAACCATGGATCGATTAGTTCGATTTTTTACCGGCTTCATGGTCGTTTTTT
>JAOZJS010000404.1:0-36518 GCA_025882695.1 Amerodectes protonotaria | reverse complement strand
CTGGCAGAAGCAGATTCTGTCTGTCTGTGCTGTGCTGGTTCCCCCTCTCTCTTCTGGTTTGTTCTTTCAGTTTTTCTTCCTGGCATTGTTGGCCCCTTTAACCCTGGTATTGGATCCACTATGGAACATGTTTTGTACGAAATCCGTCAATGTGGTAAATTGTGAAATGGAATTAATCAAATGTTGCAAATTTCTCCGAGTGCTTTCGGTACAATCCAACATGAATGCTTCACTGTTGGCCACTTCATTGTAGAAATATTTACACCAAAAGATATTGGTTACTGGAAACCAATCACGCCATCTATCCACCACTGTATTATACATGTGCTGATAGGCCTCTTCCTGTGCATCCGGATTAGGGTTCGATGCCGTACCTTTTAACCGATTGGAAAGATCCGTGAAATAAACGTTCGGGCCTAAACATACTCTTGAGAATGTGGCATCAATTATGCATGCTTTCACTCCGAAACTCTTGCAACGATAGGTTACCGAACGGATGACGAATGTGTTGGATGGTTTTTTGGTGTGTTTCACCAGAATATTGCAAACATGCAGATCACGGTGCTCGAATTCGTAAATACATTCGGCAACGGCCAATGCCAGCGTAACCTGGTAGCATACGCTCAATAATTGATCGGCGGTGATTCCCACCACACCTTTGCTGGTCATCTTGTGACGATGTTTGGCCAAATGCCAGACAGAATCACCACAATATTTCATCAAAATTGCTAAATGCTCCCTGGGCACACCGAAAACATCATCAAACCGTTCAACCGGTTTACATCGAGGATTATTTTCATCATATTTACGAACAATAAAATAATTCGGTATCGAACCGTGAACAATTTTCGTACAATAAATCCTCGGAAAACAATGCGTCTGGTATTCATGACCGGCTGCATCACAAGTAATATTGTGCAGATTGGACAAAACCTTGGTGATCACAATCTCCTGATACACATCGCTGTACAATTCGAATCCGTTAAACGAAAGCGCCGAAAAACGGGTCATGGTATTCCTATCTACCACTTTGATTATCTTCAAAATTTGGAATTTGATTTTAGCTCTAACAATCTGATCTGATCCTGATTCTAATATCTGATTGGTCACTTACCTTGAACACCAACGGTACATAATTGTACTCAACACCGATTGCTTTGATAACATGGCTATAAGTACCGGAATCAAGATATTCAAATTCGGTAAATGACCAACTGGGAAATTCCACACCAAAATGCGATGGATTATCCTGGCAGCAAATATCCAAAACCCTGAACCAATAATCATCTTGTTCGCTTTTCACCGAAGTAATACTCAATAATAAATGGGATTTTTTCAATTCAATCATAATTATTAGGCACCAGCGGCTTTAGGTCACGCCTTTTTTCTTTAGTTTCTAAATCCCCTTTATTCACTTGCTTTAACTTTTATTTTATTTTAGTACCTGCATTTTTTTGTATTATAGTAATGTGTGTTATAGGAGGGAGGAGAAGGAGAAGAAGGAGGAGCAAATGTCAAACAACAAACATATCGCTGTGTGTGTTGGTGTGTGTGGCTGCTTGCCAATACAAACTACAAAATTTGGCGTGTGGCTTGTGAAGAGAGAAAAAAAAATTACAAATTAGTATCGTGTCTTACAATGTGGAAGAAGAAGGAGGCTGGACTTATAGGGCTTTAGGTATTGAGTTTGAACAAACAAACAGACAACAACCTCGACAAAGACAAAGATGTTGATGATTGAAAAAGAAAAAAATTTACACACGCCCTTTTTTCTTTTTCTTTTTTTTGGTGGTTTTACTACCAAAACGTATTGGCTGTGGTTTATATAAGTGTTATAACTGTTATAGTTGTTGCTTTTCAGTTGTTGGTGGTGGTGGGCAAGTCTCAAAATTAAATTAATTGTAAGTTGTCTGCGTGTGTGTTTGCGGGTGATTAGATTATTGAACACCACCACCACAACTGTGTGCGCACACACACAAGCACACACATGAATGCTCACTCCTCCATTTCGCTGCTGATTATGGGACCGGGCCAGCGCAACTGTGCGCCAGTGTTCTCCAGTGTGTTTTCGTTGTTGTGTACGCCCTCCGCCTATGAAAATTAGATGATGGCCACTGCTAATGATGACGACGATGATGATGATGGGTGTGGATTGTGATCGCATCGTATGAAAGTACCAAGACGAAACATGATGACCAAGATGAATGATATGATTTTAAGATGGTGGTTGTAGACAAGTTCCGTTTCGGCAACCAAACAGGCAAGCATCCATAGGGCTTGGATCGAAAAACATCGATAAATAAGGACATGTATAGGTGACATTTGGCATACAATCCTCTCCTGTTAACAAATCACCACAATAAACTTGTCCACGTTGTAATCCTTTGGGACATTCGCATTGATATTTCTTGTAACAAGCATTGCTAACTATAGAATGTGGGTGTGGGTAGGTGGGGGTGGTGGTGGTGGGTTTTTAATAAATACAAAATATTGTGGAATGAGAATGAGAATGATGATGTCGATCATGATGATCATCATGATGATGATGATGGTGAGGGCATGATCAAAATTTAATAAAGCAAGCAAGCCCTCTCTCCCTCTCCATCGACATCGACATGGATCCCTTGGATGGATTCTTTGGACCCCCAACAATAGAGAGAGAGAGAGTGAGAGGAACAAAAACCAAAAAGAAAGGAACACGATGATGATGATGATGAAATTGAGGAAACGGTCTGGTGGAATTCAGTTCACTGGAAATAATTAGCACAAATTGGAAATGAATCCACACACACTCGCACACACACATAGTGGACTTGGAACTGGATTCTGAGCTCTTTCTCTCTCTCAACTTTCTCTTCTTTCTCTTCTGTTCGGTTCCATCGTGTTCCCAATTCCCAATCTATCATCATGGTTGGCCCTAATACTACTCGTTTTACTGGTTGGCGAAAATAATAATAATACAACGACGATTGTATATCATCATCATCATCATCATCATGATCTACAGGGCGCGAACTTTATAAGAAAAGAATAATAATATTAATAAAATAGTAGTAGTAGAAGCGGCTTGTGTTCCACGCCGTTATAATAAAAATTCATCCCTGAAACCGCCGCCGCCACCAATCCCCACTTCCTGTCCTGGATCCCTTGTTTTCACACAGTTGGTCGGATCATGATAATAATAATAATAATGGAAACAACAGCCTACAGGAAACAGTGACAACAACAACAATAGAAAAAATGAGAAGACCAGAATCCGGCTTACAAAATGATTTTTGGTCACATTCTTGTCCAGGTTCACATTCGGCCAACAAAACAGCATTATTGTTACGATTGGTATCACCACAAAAATACATGTTTTTGGGACAGGAATTTTGTTTGCTTAACTCGTTCAATTCTGTACCACAATAATCACCATTCTTCTCCACACCAGTACAAAGACATTGTTCTTGGTGTACATAATCCAGATGACAGATCACTATGATTAACATAATCATGAAGAATCCACTTGCTTCAACGATCGAGCACAATGTTGATTGGAACATGATGTTTGATTGGTCGGGTCAGTCTCGATGATGCCAGATGCAACTATGATGCTATGCTGATCATGATCATGATCATCATGAACAAGAGTTAATTCGCAAGAATTCGCCTAGCCAAACTGTCCGTGAAATAATCGAAAGTTGATTCATTGATGCGTAACCATCACCACCTGATTATCAATGAACCAAAATACCAATAATCATCATCATCATCAACATCATTCCCCAGGAATTGGATAAAAGGAGGTGGAGAGAGACAGAAAGAGCGATGACAACGAGGATAATTATTGTAATTTTTATCATCATCATCAAAGTAATTGCTATAATCATCATCATCATGGCTGTTTTGTTTGATTATTGTGGAACATTGGTCGGACTTATTTTTCATTGTTATCATTCCTAGACGGTATTTTAGCTTTTAGAATCCACAATACAAATTATGAATTGATAAATGAATGAATGAATGTAAATGGAAAACAGGTACGAGAGTATGACCTTGGCCAGCCAGAATTCGGCGAAAACCAAGGGAAAGAACACACACATTAATTGTCATTGTGCGCGGGGATTGCGTGATCTTTTGTTATTTCCTAATTTTGATGATTACCCCACACCAAAAAAAGAAAGAAAGAAGAAGATTGTGGAGTCCAAAGAAATATGACCAAAGACTATACCATTATAACGAACGAATATTCGAAGCAATTTTCTGCTGTATCGCGCTTTGGATTCTGATAAAAAAAAACTGGAAAGATCCAAACAATGAAATCATCATCATCATCATCATCATTTGGAAAATGTCGCAATTTTGTTAGGATTCTAAGGCTAAATCTGAGTACGAAACAATATTTCCGGGCAACAATATTATTTTTTTTTGGACACATTGGTTACCTGCAAATAATGCAATCATTCTTGGAATGAAACCTATGAGTTTTGGCTGATACTCTTTTGCTGCTGCTGCCTGGTACATAAGGTCCACACGGAACGGCAATCAGTTATTATTCTGTTGGTTGTTGATCAACCAAGCGACCAACCAATCTGGTTGCATTGATCTGGGACTAGCAAAAACTAAACTAAACTAAACTAAACTAAACTAAACAATAATTACAGGCCAGGAATTTTCTTGTTGTTCCTTGTCGTTGTCCAAGGCGCTCAATTAGATTAGATATTTTTGGCCAAAGATTATTATCATTATTTATTTCGTTTCGTTTCAATCTTGTCAACAACAACAACAACAAAAAAAATGTCTTGTCTTGTCATTTTTAATGAATCAATTCCGAACCGAAGAAGATGTTCCATCGACCAGGATCAGAGAGAGGAGAGGAGAGGAGACCTAGCGCAATAAGAATTATCGTTCATTTTTTTCAATCAAAACTACTTTGGTCGCAATGGAATTTGTCCAATAATAATAATAATAATAATAATAATTCGAATTATATTTATTATCATTATTATTACGAATGTAATGTGACATCTCCTTCTTATTCTTCTTCTTATTGGGATTCTGGGCCCTAGAATCTGCTCTCAAATCACTGCAACACGGCATTTCGTGTGTGTAACAACAGAGCATTATCGTCACCATCATCATTATATTTTTGGGAAATATTATGTTTCAATAATATCTTGTTCGGTAATAGGATTGAATGAGATGCGCGCCAAACCAATGAATAGAAAGTAACACAAGCATTTTCGCTATGATGATTGCCCGAACATAACGATGATAAGAATGTTCGACAACGATGATTCTTTCCATCACCCAATGCCAAGGCAGGGCGGGGCAAGGTGGGTAAAAGACCAATCATCTTCGGAAGAGGATTAATTCAAACAACCAACCAACCAAGTAGTAGTAATAGATTTTCGGCATGCTAACAACATCGGATCAATATGTTTGGCTGGCTGGCTGGCTGTGTGTACCTGATCATTGTTGGTCAAAAAATATTTTCGACTGGCCAACTCTCTCTCTCTCTCTCTCGTTTCGTTCCGTTTCGTTTTGCATGTGCTACTGTACCACAAGTAATACCCATCACTGTACTGTTATGTGATGCTGCTGCAGCACCGAGAATCGAATATCGAGCTCGAAGCTCAAGTATATTCAGGCATCGACAATATTTGCGATTCCAATGGCAATTAACTTTGGCTGGCTAATATGCTTGGGCTTGTCGCCAACATTGTCGGCTTAGCCATGATGATGATGGACCATCTCCTGGAATCTACATTTCGGGTCCATCAACCAAATAATTCAAATAAGAATTCCACTTTTGGGTGTTTGCTTTCAGGGGAAACTGTAAATTCAATTTTATTCAAGCCATCTCTTTCTCTCTCTGTCTGTATTTCGCCAGTAATAGCAGTAATAATGATGATGATGATGATGATGAAACACCCGAAACCGTATATGTTCCCGTATTCATTCATTCATTCATCCTCATTCTATTTCGTTTATTAGTTGGCTGTTGGCCAAACACACACACACAAGATGGGCACAAAGATGAGGATCCAAATGTGAATGTCAACATACACACACACCAACATAGGCCCGGGTACAAAAGGTTTTTAATTAAAAATTAATTTAGTGATCTCTCTCTCATTTTGTCGGCATTAGCATCATTCAATGCAGTACTATGTAGTATAGTGGTGTGCGCCAATGCGCTTCAACCGAAATCATACACTCTCTGAAATCCTCTCCCTCTCTCTCATTTTGGGCTATTTTTATTTTTATTTTTTCGGGCCCGATCCGACCATAATATAGGTGAATGGGGTTTCTGCGGGACATGCATGCATGTACCTTCTTTTTTTTGGTGATTCGTTCATCACCACTGATGCCACCCCATCACCATCATCATCATCATAGTGAATCCAGAATATGAGCAGTGTTCGCCCTAAAGAGATACCCAGAAATGAATTGATGATTGGCAACGATGAACATTACCGCTGTTGTTGCGGTTGTTGTTGGTGGTGGTGGTGGTGGTGATGGCGATAGCTGGATGCTGCCCAAACGTTTGGTTGTATAATATTATCATTAATAGTTTTTTTTCGCGCTACTGTGCGGCCACGGTAATGTTGGTGACGATTTGGCCCGAAACCATTACTAACACATTACCCGAACTTGCACACACCCAAGAAGAGAAATTGGGCCAAAATCTATGTTCAACATTGCATTATTGAAATGCATATTTCTGGCATTGCTATGGCCCCCAACCGAAATGTCCTCCGAAATCCTAGATCGAAATTTAAATTGATCGAATCCGAATCTATTGCGCTTAGGGAAAATTTTCACCACCAGATGGCAGCAGGTTTTGAATTTGAATTTCCAAAACGCGCCAAAACGCAGAAACGGGGAAGACAAAAACAAAAACGAAAAAAAATTATTCCGTAAAGATTATTATCATTATAATTATTATAGCTTGATGCTTGATGCGCAAATCTAAAGTTTGACAACCGACACCTGATTAGCGAGCGTGCGATTCCAAGAAGATTTCTTCGACGATTCTTTCTTTTTTTGATGAAGATAATAACGACAATAATGGTGATAATGATAAAATTTTATTTTATATTAATCACACAATGCGTAACAAATCAGACTTGTTACGAAGAAAACGAACGAAAACATCGACAAAATTAAGGGCAGACAGACGGGACAGGACACGAATGTTTTTTTTTTCTTCTGGGGAAGAGGTGAAGAATTAGTACAAGTGCTTGTGACACATGATATTACCACACAGCACACAGCAGACATGAAACTTTTATTGGATATAATTAAATTTGAAATCATATAAGAAACAAAGAATGAAACAAAGAAAGAAAGAAACAAAGAATAAAACCTAGAACGAAGACGAAGAAGAGAGAAACGAGACAAAAATGTAAAGGCTGTGTGTGTGTGTGTTCCAGAAACAAGATCACAGCCGGAACAGAAAAGAAGAAAAAAGTATACGGAGGAAGGGGAATCGCCAGGATCGTGCAAGCCCGAATGGCCCGAATTCTCGGGAAAAGAATGTGCAAGCCAAAAACAAAATGCAACATACTGACAAACACACACACACACACGCTAATAAAAGTAGTGTGTGTGGTAGTGTGGTGCACGAGATTGATTAATAAAGGCACCTAGAGCGTGAAAAATAAACATACACGGAGAGAATACACCAAAAACAGAGAGAGCGAGAAAGTAGCAAGAAGAAGCAAAAAATAACAACATCGAATTAAGAATCTTAAAATTAAAAAAAAACAGGAGAGAGCCAAGCGAGAAAAATTAATGAAACAGAATCTAATTTAATTAAATGTTATTAAAAAAAGAAAGAAAAAAAATTGGCCCAAAATCCTGATGTTTCCTCGGATTCTTCCTTGGAGCCAAGACCTAGCCATGTCTTATACACGGGAAAAAAACAAGCAACCAGCTACCGCGCGCCTGGTTCAGATGATGTTCAGATGTTTCTTTGGTTGGTTATTATTAATTTTTCAGGGAAAGCCAAGAAATTATCCAAAGATCCAGGATCCAGGATTCTCTGGAATCCGTTTTGATTGATTAAATGGCGCCTACCGAAAAAAAACACCTGCCGTTCGGTGGCTAGAAATGAAAATTTCGTCCAACATTATTTGAATTTACGCGGGAAACATACGATTCCCGATGGGATCCGATGATTCGATTCGAATCTTGGCTCCCACTACAAGAATTAATTCCAACCAAATGTCTTGTCGTTTTGAAAGAGATCGACAGCGAAAAAAAACCCCAGACACACACTGACACCAGTGAAGAGTGGTTAATTAAAAAATAAATAATAGTAATAATAATAATACGAATGATTCGATCAGAATTCGATCAGAAAAAAAAGGTTCATCCAGAAACGATAAGTAGTAGTAGTGTGTGTTTATTTATTTATTTATTTATTTAAGAATGTTCCTCGAGAAGAATGATCAAGAATGTCCAAAGAATATGAGATGTCATTTGTGTGAGCAAGCAAGCAAGCAAGCGAGCAAGCGATCCAAAAAAAATAAGAGAGAGACAAGAATGATGATGATAAAAGCTCTTTTTCTCAATATCTCTAGCAACAGCGACAACGACAATAACTACAATAATCTCTTTGGCTCTGGATCTCTAGGTTTTTTTTTGTGTCCTGTCTCGTTTCTCAGATGGCTCTTCCAAAACCGATCCAAGTGTAACGGCGGGATTCAAAGACTTAAATAAACAATATTTTCTTTTTTTTTTGGTCGTTGGTTGATAGGCTCGACATTATCATTTTTTTTTCGTTTTGGTTCGGTTCGGTTTGGGCGCAAATAATAATAATTTTTTAAGGACACATGCGCGCACGCCCACCTACATGCACTTATCCGCCCACTTGCCCATTGTGGGCTTGTCTCTGGGCTCAAGTTTGACACCGTGTACAGTGCACAGTGTACTCCTCTTCTGCCTGCGTGTGTGCTTGTGCACCAGGAGATTGAATGAAAAGCGACAAAGCCGATTATTTCACGTGTGCATTCTAGTTTTTTTTTCTATTATTATTATTATTCCTCGAATGCCAAAGAATTTCAAATCTTTAGCTTCAAACAACAACGAGAATAACATGCAAAGTATAAAGGAGAAGAAGAAGGTTATTGAAGCATAATGAAAATGAAACAAACAAGCATCGAGAAAAAAACAAAGGGAAAATCAGCTTCTCAAGCTAGTTAGTTAGTTTCCATTTCCGTACACAATTGAATATACGCGGAATCCCTAGCGATGTGGTGGTTTCCAAACATACAAACAGACAAACAAGCAAGCGAAATCAACCAATGAGCATCTTTTTTTTCTGCATCAGTTTGATCCAGGAACACACACACCCACACCCACAAACAACCATCACCATCAAACAAAAGCGACACTAAATTCTAATGGTAATGGTGGAAATTACCTGACAATAATGGAGAGATGGTTACCGAAAATAACAAGCAAGCACCGAGAAAACGAAACAAAACAGCAATTTATAATAAGTTCTACTTGTTTTTTCAAGCATTATATTCTCTGTGTGTGTGTGTGTGTTTATGCACAATGAATTGCACACACATACACACACACACAATCAGGGTTTCATTCGGGGATTCTAGGAATTCTGCAAAGATGTGCTTTGATTTGGAGACAACAACAAGGAGAATCAAGGAAATGAAACGAAAAACAAGAGCAAGAAGGAGAGGAGAGAGAGGAAACGATGATTCTCGACATGACAGTTAATTAACTATAGTTTCAAATTCGTTTATCACGCCATTACCAGAGAATGGCTGAAAATATCTCTTCGTTTTCAGTCGTTTGATCCTTTTGGATCGTGTTCTCGTCCTGGTATGATGATGATCAAACCAATATATGACTAGTCCCGGAAGATGTTCGAATTAGTTCCCAATGACACGGCAGAGGTCGCCCGAATCGAGAGCCAAAAAGTTATAGCTTTCTAGTAGCAACTTTCATTGTATGAATAGAGACCGTGAATATTGGCGGGAAAAATCCAGAATTTAATGTTTCAGTCAATGTGTTTGAACGATGAATGCAAAAGTTTTTGTTTGTTTCTCTGGCTGGTGGTGTTGATTTTTTTTCTGTGTTTCAGGAACAACTTTTAGTTCCAATTGATACACACCCACATCAATGGATTAATGGAGTTTTATGGATAAATTGATTCTCCCTTCATGATGATGATGATGATTGGAATCCACTCAAGCATGTTCCTAATTTTATTTGCATGAACTTTTCTGTTTCGCGGTCCCCTTGAGCTTTGGCTGGCTGGGTAAACTAGCTAGGCTGACCAGTCTTGAAAGCTATTGAAAGCTACCGTTATCTGCATAACGGTGATATTCCCGAGCCATCCAACAACCAACCAACCATGGTCAACCAAATAGATGGCTTGATTCCAGCTAAATCAAAAGCAAAAAAAACGAAGAAGCGCCATCCAAACGTGATAATTAAAAAGTTAGCATATTGAACCAATCGGCGAGAGCGAGAGAGAGGAATACACCTTCTTCAACTGTTTATAGTGTGTCTTGTCATCGGGGTCAAATCATCACATCGGACCAATCAGAGCGAGCGATACAGCCCCTTCTGCTGTTTATAGTGCAGCTCGTCATCGTATCAAATCACCATTGAACCGATCAAAGAGAAAAGGAGAAACACACCTTCTTCTACTGTTCATAGTGTGTCTCGTCTTGTCAAATCATCATCGCTGGACAAATCAAAAGGGTGAAAACAGTCCTCCAATAGGCACGCAACATGCGCACGGTTTCAAACGCTGATCGCTGATCGCTTCTCGTCGCTTATAGCAAGGCTTGGCAAAAGCCGGCCCACACATCCAGCGTGCGCGTTATAGTCCTCCTCCGTCCGCCTCGGAAGACTTTTTGAAAATTTTAGGATCCTAGATCCGGGGACAGCAAACCAAACAAAACATGAATAAATAAATTAATGAAAGCCTTGAATCAAAAGTCCAGAATCCAGGATCCGTTAGCATCGTAGTGTGTGTGTGTGTTTATTCAACTAATTCGAATGTAAACGACATTTGGATTTGGATGAAAGTTTTGAGACAAACAAACAGATTATTGGATTTTTTCCATAATTAGTATTGTCTTATTCCCAAGAATCCAGAATAGTACACATATCCAGAGGAGATTGATCGATTTGGCGAAATGATTGGCGACACAAAACGACGTCCAAATTATCGAGTGTAATGTACCGAAATATGCATACACAAAAAAAATGGATCAAGAACCTTAGGCAGTATAATCTTTGGCGTCCACCACCATCATCAACAACCAAACTGGATGGTGGTGGTGCTGGAGAGGATCCAGAGGGTCCAATTAAAATTACGGACACGTACCATGTATGGATCATGGATAAGGGATTCTGCTGATGCTTTTTCCTTTGAAACAAAAACGAAATCGCTTTCTTGGTTCGAGCCAAGTAACTAATATGGAACAACAACAAAGCCAGAAACAACTACGGTCATGATGATGATGATGATGGGATGATCATCATCATCAAGCGTTCCATAACTTTGTCCCCACCCCCACTCTTTCCATCATCATTACCATTATTATTATCATTATTTCAATTTGGAAACTTTGTTATTTTTGCCACTATTATCATTATGGCTTGCACACCATTGTTGTTATACATACCATCATGATGAATCGAGAAACATTCGGGAAAAAGGCCCATGTCCATAATTCCTAACATGGTCACTGGTGGAATTGGTGGAAGTGCTAAACGCCCGAAGACTAATAAAGGCACCTTGCCAGCGGGTGGCTGTTGGATGGCTCCCATCCGCGCTACCTGATTGATTACAAGTTTTGAAATGAAAATGAGGAAAAATGCTTTTTCAAAAAAAAGAAAAATTTATTTTTTGGGTGATTGGCGATAAATTTTCACGGTCCGATTCAGGATACATCTCGTTTTTTCCTTTTCTTTAGAAATCTTGTGATTTATCATCATTTTTTTTCTATTGGAGAAACATTAAAGCAATTAAATTTACCTGACTTTGGGTTTTTTTCAAATAAATCTCCAGTATAAATCAATTTGAATCGAAAAAACTGTTCGGAAGGCTTAAAATCGCATTTCTCCCAACCGCAAATTAGTCTGTTGTAGAATAACAATTCAATTAAACAATTCGCCGTGGTATATCAACAATGTGTCCTCGAGAGGAAGATTTGTTTTTCTTGTTTTCATTTTTCTTAACTTGATTAAATGTTTTCGCTGTTCATTTTTCCTGGTCAACCGTAACCTTTAATTCAGGTTTGACAAAAAAAGAGGATTTAATCAAGGTAGAAACGAAAAAAAAGAATAATTCATATCGCATGATTGGAATTCTTTAAGAAGAAACGCTTTAAAATTTTCCATAACCATCAATTATGGCTGCATAATACTTATACTTTTTATACTTTTATGATACTTTATTGATTCGGCTATAATCTCCGTGTTCGTAAACATCTCTGTTGCATTGAATAAACTTTTTGATATAAAAGGATAGGATTTTCGCCGGTGGCGGCAAAATGTCCGCATCACATCAACAGCAAATTTTTCGCCAATCAAATACATCATGTCAGCCATCCAATTCGGCGCAAACGGCGGAACCGGAAATCGTTCCGTGTGTAGAGTGCCGACAACTATCGTTTCATTATAAATCTTCGAATCCGGTTTTGACCAATATCAACGTGACCGTACCTAAAGGCAAAATTTATTCATTGCTTGGGGCCAGTGGTTGTGGTAAAACTACATTGCTACGTTTGATTCTGGGCCAATGCAAACCATTGTCCGGTACCATCAAGGTGTTTGGCCAGCGACCAGGTACACCAGAATCAAACATTCCCGGTGCAGGCGTTGGTTATATGCCACAAGATTTAGCATTATTTCAATTGTTTTCCATTGAAGAAAATTTGATCTATTATGGCTCTTTGCATGGTTTGAGTCAATCAACCATCAAAGAACGAGTGGATTGGCTTATAAAGCTTCTGAATTTGCCCGAAAAGAAGCGAATAGTTAGCCGATTGAGCGGAGGACAACAACGCCGTGTTTCGATGGCTGTCTCTATGATCCATCAACCACCGTTGCTGATTTTGGATGAACCAACTGTCGGTGTGGATTCTTTGCTCAGACAAAAGATTTGGACTTACCTGGATGAATCATGCACCAAACTGGGCACCACGGTGATCCTGACCACACACTACACCGAGGAAGCAATATTTTCTTATAGAGTTAGTTTACATCACTCGCCTCACAATGATTCTTGATCGTATTTTTTTTCGAATTCTATCCATCCCTCATCCATAGGTCGGTTTTATTTATTCTGGAACAATGTTGGCTGAAGGTAATCCACAAAAATTAATGCACAAATATGGATGCACATCATTGGAGCAGGTTTTCTTCGAGCTTTGTATGCAAAAAAATGCACCATCAACTCAATCCCCATCATCTTCGACGGCAAAAATGGCAACGCCTTCAGCTCAACCATCGGTTCCAGCTCCCCCATCCAAATTAGATATACCAAAAATAGTCCTAGAAAAATGTGAAGCATCACCAGATGGAGAAATTATAATCCATAATGTAAAGCTCGATGACTTGAACAAAGATCAACCGGATGAATCCTCAAGTGCACCCATAACTTTTCCTTCTTCCGACTGTCTAAAGGCAAGCAATGATGAAAAGCAGAAAAATCCTGAAGAGGTAAAACGATTGAAAAAGCATAATAATAACAGGATCTGCATCTATCGGTTTCGAGCTTTGTTCATCAAAAATTATCTCTTCTACAAGCGAAGTCCCCATGCCATCCTTTTGAGCATTATTATGCCAGCGATGCAGGCCATATTAATATGCTTGACAATCTGTCGTAACTTGGAACATATTCCAGTTGCGGTGGTGAATGAAGAACAAAATAGATCGGACAATTCGTTGTCCAAAGTAAGTACAATGATTAATTACATCGCAACAGATTATAAGAACTCTTGTTGTTTTTTCCGAAAGTTATTCATTGAACAAATCGACCAGACAACGCTCGATTTACAATATTATAATGATTTAAATGAAGCAATCAATGCCATTCATTCCAATCAAGTCTCAACGGTTATGCGATTTCAATCGAATTTTTCAAAATATTTTCCAAAACGTTTCGTGAAGCCAGAAAGAATCAAAGAGACACATATAAAGCAAAGCAATATTGAATTGTATCCCGATACATCGCATACGGTGTTCCATTTGTACACCTATCAGACACTTATGAACGCGTTTGAAAAGTTTGTCAAAGTATTTGGCCAAATGATTGGCTACAATCCGAGATATTTCAATACACTCCAAATAGAGGAACTGATTTACGGTACAATGATCCCCCGGTATTATGAATACTTTCTTCCTGGTGCTGGCATTCTCGCCGTGCATTCTTTTTCCATGTTGATTGGCACATTTGGTTTGATCAAAGAAAGAATGGAAGGCCATCTGGAACGAGGATTTGTGGCCGGCACTACCACCGAAGAATTGATGCTATCCAATATTTTATTTTTGGTGTTTCCAATCATATCAATTGACTTGGTTATCATTTTTATATCATTTTATGTGTTTCAATTGGCGAGTGAAGGTTCACTTTTGCATATTTTCATAATGAATTTAGTTTCCGGCATCCAAGGTGCGTGCATTGGAATCGTAATTTCCATCGTATGCCGATGCGAAATGACAGCAATGGTGAGCAAATCCAAATCATCAAATGATTTCAGTTTTACTCTATTTTTCCTTAAAAATATAGATGTGTGTGTTTAGCATAGAAATGCCATTAGCATTTAGCTCCGGCTGCTTGTGGCCAATCGAAAGTTATTCCAAATCGATTTATAGTATTTTGATCTGGAATCCATTTACATTGCCGACTATGTCCACGCGTCTCATCATGAGCAGGGGTTGGCCATTATTACACTTTGAAGTGCTCAAAGGATTATTGTATAGCATCAGTTTCACGCTTGCGGTTCTCTTATTTGGTTTGATCTATTTCCGGAAGTTCAAATGAATTTAACCATAACATTGCATTGGAGAATAAAAGAACCAAAAGATTCATATTTGCCGGGCTTTTTGATTTTTTTTTTCGTACGACGCGACAGATGGCAGCACTGGTTCTAGCATAGCGATTACAAAAATCAAATGGATCAGGAAATAAGGACACATTGGGCTTGGAATTGATAATCGGACTATTGTCCGTTGAATAGTGAATGTCAAACTCCATAAGACCAATGTGAGGAATAATCACACACTATTCCACACATCATACACATTTTTCTCGAAGCTGTGTGTCTAAAGATTCTATGAGATCATTGTTACTCAAAAATAATATTCTGGATCTAAAAATAGACCGACAAGCACACACACAAAGACAGATCGGACACAAGGCAGATTGAGTGGTAACAAAAGAAGCATTGAACGCGAAGATAAAACGTTGCATTTTTTTGTGCATTTGTTCCCGTTAGTTTAGAATTTCATCCGGATAGTTCCTGACGATTCCCAGGAAGAAGACAAAATCTGTTGTGTTGGTTGATGAGATTGTGTGCACACATAGTGTCATTTGTCTTGATTTTATTCTCTAGTTCTGATTGTGCATTCTGGTTCCAACATATCTGAGTTATAAACGGATGAATCCAATATGTGTGCATGTGTGTGTGTGCGAGCGTGGATCTATCGAACAATTGTAATTGTAATTGTTTGTTGGCGTGTGTGAGCTGAGATCACCGGATTCATTCCAACCGACAATAAGCGAATTCATTGCAGGATCTGTAAGCCAGGACGGGTGTGTGTGAGTTCGGGGAGAAGCCATTCATTTGATTCGTTATAATCCGATTCTGATTGCGACAAACTGCTGTTTGCTGCGCGATTCTTGAACGCGAAATGTGCGGAAAAATATGGACAAATTTGCCGAGCATTAAAATAAAGATTTTTTTTAATCAATTCAATATTGCATAAATATTTAATACATTCAAAATAGATTTTGATGCTGAAATTGGGTGTGTGTGTGTGTGGAAGCAATTAATAATAGTAATCATCAGTAGTATTCATGTAGAACTCCAAGGATTGGCCATACACGCCCACGGTGTGTGATATGGGAGTGGTTGTTTTAATAATAATAATAATTTTGATTTTTTTTTCGTGGCAAAAGACGACGATAAAACGACGAAATAGTGGTGTTCATGCTGAATCTCCACCATCCGTATCCGTATAATGATCATCCATCCAACAATTATAAGGCAATTTGAAGACATTGAATTCTTTTTGTTTTTAATAATAATTTGTTTTTTTTTGAAGGAGGGAAGGGGTTAATAAAAATAAGCTTACAAAAATTCATTTTTTTTCCCGGGAAACATAAAACAGGAAACAACAGGCATATCCTTGGGCGAACGGAGGCAAATAGAGAGAGCAAGAGCGAAAATAGCTTCATGAAGAAATTTCAATTGTGTGTAATTTTTACTAACCATGTGTACAAAAAAAGAAAGAAGAGAATGATAGAATATAGAGCGAATACTTTTGCTTCTGGACAATTTTTTTTCTTCAATTAAAAAGAAATAATCAGAAAAAAATAAAACAGAGAAAGAGAGAGAGAGAAAAAAAAACGAACAAAGAAATTTGGACCAATCACAAATTGATTAATTAATTATTAAGATGATTGTTTCACAGTATAATGATGAAACAAATTTTCACCGACAAAAAAAATCTACAGGTTAATTAGAGATGAACCGAAAAAAAGAGAGACAGAAAAAGAGCGAGAGAGATAGTAGAGGGAATGGGACATATGAATAAAAGGTTGACGAAGGAAGATGAACAATTTTCAAAATTAAATAAATTCCCGAGGGTTAAACTGAAACTGAAACTGAAACGAGCCTGTGTGTAGCCCCTCTAACTTTTGTATGCTCGAAATTACTATAGATGGATGGGCGGGAACAAATTCTCTTCTGGGAGGCGGATATCACCAACAAATATTTCCAAAAAAAAAATGAAAATTTAAAAGAATAAAATATGCTCGTGTTTATGGCTCACTTTCATTTGACTTGATTTTTGTGTGTGTGGTGTGTGGGTGTGTGTGTGTGTGGTAGAGTTTTGGAGCAAGATGAATAAGATTTTTGTTTCAAAATTAGTTTGAATTAGTGTGTGTGTGTGTGTGTGTGTGTGTCAAAAGTTACAATCACATTAATTGAATCTTGTTAAGGTGGGTCGGTGTGTGTGTGTGTTCGTGTGGGATGATCATGATTCCGAGAAAAAAAATATAATGATATAACATAGCCGAAGATCAAGAGAATAATTTTTTTAAAAATATAATTTGTTTCAAATTCAACAAAATTCTTTTTTTTTATAAAAAAAAAACGATGAAAATATTTATAGATTTTTTTCTTGTTTTTTTGGATGTTCTAATGAGAGAAAAAGGTGCATTTGGATCGATTGGAGCTTGTATTTGTGTTATGTGTGTAAGTTGATTCTGAACCAGTGTTTTTAAAAAATCGAAAAAATTGAAAAATTATAGCGCGAAACCCAGATTCAAAAATAAAGAGAAAAGAAAAAAAATGACATAATTCTACAGGGCTCAAACGGATTTCCCGGCGGATAAAATTTCCGCTGCCACAATTATACAGAATCCAATCAAATCTTGAGGTGTCTCGCGTTCAACAAACCAAACACTATTATGCCCACACACCATTTAACAATCCAATCCAATCATCTTCTAAATATAATTATTATAAATCTTCAAAGACCACATACAGTATAATTAATTTTGGTGTTTCTCTTATTTCGAAAAAATCGACATAAGAATATTGATTTCTTGGAGAAAAATCGAAAAAAAGGCATGACAAAAAATTATATGAAAAAAAAATAACTGTACAAACAAAAAAATGCCGATCTAGGTGTTTGGTGGTGTAAGTGTGTGTGCATATTTTTTTTTTGTTGGAGCTCGCTGACCCAAACACATTTTTTATTCTCCAATTTTTGTTTCCGAACCTAGATCATGTGTATGTGTGAATATGTTCATGTTCTCATCTTCAAGACAATCTGGGATTACATTGTTGATGTTGATGATGATGATGATGATTTGAAAAGACTAGTTTTATATATTTTTTTCTTATAATTTCATCGAGGCAAAAAATTCATTTTGGAAGCAGATAAGATAAACCATAAAAGAGAAATATAGAGGCACATCAGTAATAGGTGTATTTAAAATGGATTCCGGATGCAGATATTGTGATGAAATGAAGTTTTTTAACCAGAATACGAATAATTTCGATCTCAAAATAATTTGTTGCAGCGATCTTCCGGTGAAATGAGAAATTTTGTGAAAGTTTCAAGTTGAAATTTTTGAAAAATTCACATTCGAAACATTTTTTGATGATGACAATTTTTAATTCATACAGAAAACGAACCAAAGTAATTGGCTGTTATAACTTGAAGACGGATTTTTGCCAAAACGCTGTGATGTCGAACTTTCATCTATTTATCGAACTATAACAATCATTTAGCACCTGAAGTTTCAGTATTCGGTATCGTGCTAGTTGTAGCAACAGTGTTTTCTGATTCAATATGTTTTTTAGGCTTTGACTTTGCCACAATAGAAGCAAATGATGTTGGAGAATTGACAGCCGATGGTGGCTGCGGTGGCTTGACATTATTGTGATTGGAAGGCTTCAAAGGTTGCTTATTCGGAAAGCTATTAACATTTTTTCCAACAGTTACCGAATCTTTTTTAGATCCGGATTTATTTTGAATTCTAGATTTGAGGATTAAAATAGAATTTAATAATGATAATCTGGCTTCAGATCATACCTGTTATCATTTTTAGAAAGATGTTTGTTTCCCTCAGCCACCATCGAATTGAAGCTTTTCTTCGGGCCATTGTGCAATGTACTATCATTATTTTTGCCAGAACTTTTAAAATTAGACGATAAGGTTTGATCTTGTGGTTGAGAATTGAACCCTTTTAAATATTCTTCTCGTTTCTTTTTGTTTTGAACTTCACGTTGAGCAATAGTTTTAGCATCAAGTCTAAAATCATCGATGCTTTTGAATTCATCAAGTTTTTCTAACAAATACGGATCCACCTCAGGCTTGATTGAATCCCAATTTTTGTAATATTTACGGAATGCCCAAAATTTTTCCAAGCCATACAATTCACCTGGTGGAAAAGTTGAACAAAATTATTTTAGGTAAAATAAAATAATGTAAGCAAATTGCGGCCGATCATCATCATCATTGTTTCAATGGTCAATGATCGAATTTAAATAAGCATCGATTAATTTTTCATCTATCCCAAAAGGAACACCAATACGACATTCCGTCCGTGTGTGTTCCGTCAGATCGTTAGATGAAGAGCGAAAAAAATTCTTACACGTACCAGCATTCACATCTTTGATAGTTTCAGTCTGGAAATCTTTAAACAAGTCTATACGAAAATGTTTTTCCAATCCATACGAATAGAAACGGAATAAACATTCAAGCCCATAGCGGAAACCGAATTGTGCATCTTCGCCGGCCAAACGACGAAACTCTTCATACATGTTACGATTAAAATATTCTCTCAAGAAAAATGACCAAAATCTATACAAAGTGAACATTTCCTGACTTTGACCGATACCTGGAAAACAAAGATAATTTTTTGAATTAGAAAACTTTACAGGTCAGATTTTTTTCCCGAAGAATTGTCACCAACCAAATTGTTTCCTCTCCTTAATACATTTATGACGATATTTATGATACACAAGCTGTGCAAAACCATTTTCTTTCAATAATGCATGTGATGGATGTTCAAATTTTGGCAGTGATTGTGGTGTCGAACCAAGACTAGTTGACATTGTTGTTGAAGCATTTTGAGTTGCGGAAGCACCATTATTGATTTTATTATCATTTTCATCAATATTGATCGATTTCATGCTGGCGGTGGATGTTTCATGATCACGTATATCCATCAACCATCCAACATGTTTCTCGATTGGTGGATCACTAGAGTGGCGTGTTTTTTGTTTCCTAGGCGAACCATCCGGAATATTGGTGGGTGGTAATGGAGCTGGATAGAAACGATTATTCGATGATTTCCTCAACAATGATTTAGCTGATTGTTGCAGCTCTTCAGCTGACAATGCATTTGAATGATATCCTAAATAAAATTACAAAAATTCATCATTAAATTATATTTGGTAAAAATACTCTTGCGACCATACCTGAGGCCAAAACTTCTTCATCCACAAACGTCGATGGAGGCGGTGGTGGAGGGGTGGAACAGGTATTTTCCTTTTTGGAAGATCCAGAATACAGATCAAAATCCTCTTTGCTTATGAGACCAAGTGTTTTGTGTGGTTTGGTGGATTCAACCGGAACAGTTTGTTGCCTCAAGTTTTGCTCATAATAAAACAACCCGTCATCGATAATTTTGGCCATATCTTGCGTTACTTTAACCCGTGTTTGCCAATCAGCAGTACGGTCATAGACAGTTTGTCCGGTACCTCCGCCAGATTTGCGAAAACTCTGCGTCACCAAAATAAGTTTGTTCAAATCTTGATCACTGATTTCCTCATAATCATCGGAACAATCCGAATAATCAGTGTAGGTCTTTTTCCGACCAGCTAATTGCAAATCATCACCTAGCTCTTCATCCAACATGAACGTCAAATCCTCTTTGGTTGAACATGATCGATTGATTATTTTTTGATTAATAGATTCGTTAGACTTGGCACGGGATTTATTTTTTTTCGAACGAACTGGTTTCCAATCTTCAACGATTGTCGTTGTTGTTTCAATCGTTTTGTTATCACCACCGATTGAAGGAGATGGCTCAGAGGGTTTCTTATCCAAAGACGATTGATTGTCATTCGGAGCAAGCTCATTTGGCAAAGTTGCAATTTTGGCCTCCGGAATATCCACTCTTTGATTCCTGCTTTCTTGAGAATTATCACAATTGGCTACGTGCTTTTTATCAGTTTTATCAAGACTCTGTTCATCATGTCCAATATTCTTCTGCCGCTTTAGGTCTTCAAATGTTGACTGAGAAGATGCAATATCACCATCATTCATTGCATTTGATACCGGTATCATATCGCTATAATTCTGAGAATAGATCACTTGTTGCGGTGGTGGCGGTTGTTTTTCATTGTCATACAATGATGTTGAAGTACTTGTGTGTTGAGCAATTGAATGAATAGAATTGGCATCACTATCCTGGTTGATAGGTTCAGTATCATCATTATTTACAAATTTTTTAGTATTGCCCCTTGTCATCGTCGTTCCAGTGGTAGTATAAAACACATCATTATGTTGATTATTACTGTTTGTCATCGCCATCGGATGTATACTAGTTCCATGCGTGCTTAGATTATCCAACTAAATGAGAAAAAAAACAAGGTGAGAAAGGAAGAATCAACCTAGAAAAATATACTAACAATGGGCCATTTTTCAGGATCAAGACGTGTTCTCACTTTGATGCCATCAACCACCTCAATCGAAGTAGAATTGGCTAATGCTTCCACAACCTGTGTCACATCTTGTGTTAAGGCTTGCACACGATGAAACGAAGCGATCAAAGAGATTGGTAAAAATCCTTTCTCGTCCATTTTTCGGCGCAGAAAGAAATCCCTTTGCAGATTATCTTCAGAAAAATAGTATTCAATCTGAGTACGTAACAAATCTTTGATTGCATCCTGACTAATTACAAAAGGATTATTGTAATAATAAGACGCTGGCGTGATAAACGGCGGCTGGGTAGACATTGCCATGCCGGGCATGTCACCCATTTGACCGCCAAAATCATACGGTGGTGCAAAGGGTGATGCCGGAGCAAACGGATATTCATCAGAATGCATTCCAGACGATGTAGTATTGCTTGGTTGTGGTTGTTGCTGTGACATTGATGTTGGCGGAACACCGACACTTCCCCCGGCACCTGCCGCAACCGGTCCCCCATTATGGGCATTAACACCTGCTGTGCCATTTCCACCACCACCAATCACTTGTTGCTCGTTGGTCATTATTGGTGGCCTACTACGACTGCCAGGATTACGTGCAATCAAACCACCACGTGGTCTTCCACGAAGACCGCCTTGGTTCCGGCGTGGATACATGGACGATGGTGCAGTTAAAATTGGTGCTTGGTGTGGCAGAAGATGTTGTGCGCCACCAACAATATTATTAGCAGCGGAAGAGGAAGTTGTTGTCACGGTTGTTGTTTCATTCACGATTGTTGCTGCAGATACGGTGGTTGCAGAGGGAACCAAATTCTTCTTCGAAGACAACGAATCACTTTCTGTAGGTTGTTGAGCATTTATTTTGGACGAACTATATGATGATGTTGTTGATGAGTTATTGATGTTGTTGGACAGGCCTTTTGCATAACGATCATCATTGATTCGACGCTCACGACGTTCACGTTGAGATCGATTTCTGGGCAGACCGCCACCACCGCCCACGTTTCCAGAATTATAACGTGATGGTTTGTATGAATCATCATATTCATTCGTTCCATTTAGCAAATCACCACCACCATAATATTCAGCATTTTTACCCAATTTAGCCCCTCTTAGTTTGGTAGGCGGTAGTCCAATCTGCAGAGGGACCCATTTCTTTTGGCCTGTGCAATTGGCGAGAAAAAAAAACAAGTTTAGTGATGTTTCACTATCAAATTATGTACATTGTCATGAAATTCATCTAATATATTCAGATAAAAAGCAGCCATTGGAATTTTCTGCACGATTATAATTTTGCTAAGACGGTAATTCCTTGTTTTCATCATAAAAAAGAATGTTTTTCAACCAAAAAACACCCCTCTCTTCCGGTCTTACCTTTTTTCTTAGTTTTGTTTTTATCACCATCGCCAGTAATTTGACCAGCATTCACAGTAATATCTGAGACCAAATTTTCTTTTGAAGCAACTTCTAAATCATCCTGAATAGAACCATTTAATAGAGGAGTCGTTGAATTGTTATTGGATTTATTTTGCTTGTTGTTATTGCTGTTGTTGTTGTTGTTCGTTGCATTAGTGCTGCTGGCCGAATGCTGAGAAGACGTTGTTAATGCAGAAGATTTGGCCATACCAGTAATATTGTTGACCTCTTTAGGTTCGACCGTACCACTATTGCTATGATTCGCGATGGTAGCATTGGAAACATTTGATTCATTCAAATTGTTATTATTACTACTGCTGTTATTGATTTGACTGCTCATTTCACCGGAGTTACGCTTAGCGTTTGTGGTTGATAACTGTTGTTTGGACAACAAAATCCATTAATAAAATCAATTTTATCGCCCACAAAAAAATACTCCACATACCTCGTTTACTTCGTTCAAAGAAGGCCAATCATTGGTATAATTCAAATTATACTCATCCTAACAGAATGGTTGAAAATTGTTAGAATTTTTTGTTTCACCACTAAAACAAAACATACTTTTTGTTTAACCGAGCTTGTTGCTGCTGCTGTCGTGATGGTTGTTGGATTTGAGCCATTTTTAAGAGACCACTTGTTACTGGCATTACTATTGCTGCTGCTACTATTGATAATGGTGCTGCTGCTGTTGTTGTTGTTGCTGCTGGCATAATTATTGGAAGAGATCGGCATCGGAGTGGTTGATGGAACGTTTTTGCCTGAAACGATACAATCAAGTTGAAAATTAATTTAGAAATGCAACAAGATCCTGATCATTTCAAAGGTTTTCATCAACAACAACAACGACAATCAAAAACGTCTAATCCAGGTATTTTTAAAGATGGAAAAAAGCATTGACCAATGTGAAACGAACATGTTTCTTATCATCTATTTACACCAGAACATTTATTACCAACCAGAATGTACTGTCTTTTGCTCTTTCTCGCCCATATCCTGCTTTCCCTGGGTTATTTCGGATTCTTTTTTTCCAACTGACAAAAACCAATCTGGTGGTGGATAACAACAAAAATAGAAACACAACTTTACATCTATAAAAAAAATTAAGGGAAACGAATTCAGCAACACCGCCAAAAACCTACATTAGTAGGGAACACACACATGCACTACTGGTAACAGTTATTTTTTTTATTGCTCCTTTTTTTCTTTCTGCTATTCTATCAAATGGATAAGGGGATCGTGTGTGTTATTAATTCGAAAACTTATCGAGAAATCACTGCAAACCATAACACAAACAAATATTGCATAACACACACCTATTGTAAAACGTTTAATTTTGCCTCTTTGAATATGGGTACCTCCTCCTTCATCTATATTAAACCGCGAAATTTTCGATGGAAAACCGTGTAATTTTTCTTTCAAATTTCATCGCCTTGATGTATATGCCTTTGGTGTTTTTTTTTTCTAATTTTGTGGATCACCTAAAATGCCTGTCGCCCGTCGTGTGTGTGCGAGATTTTCTCAACTGTATATCACTCAACCAAAGCGGATTTCTCATGCTGCTTAGATTTAACACACACATAGACAGAACAGCCTGCCCAATGTTAACTTGTTTCAACTATGCTCTTTTTCAAGAGATTTAGTCTGTGTCGCCATTCGATATATAGCCCCTATCGCATTTCCAATGTTATAAGTGATGTGTGTGCGTCTGTTTCTTTCTCAATCAACACGCAAACCTTTTTTTTGAAAAAGAAGGGGGGGACTCAGTGAGTGTGCAACAGGGATCTTTTTTCCTGCGATGATCAGAACAACAGCTTGATATTCCGAGTTAATTTGAAAAACCAATAATAAACCAATGATCAAATTTGAACAAATCACCAAAACATACAATGGTGATTTTTTTTGACCCACACACACACACTCACACAATATCAATCAATTAAATCTGTGTGCTGCTGGCTGATTTCCATCGATTTAATTTGATTTTATAATACCCACCACACATCAAATGCACGGGGTATGGTGGACTGATTATGATGATAATGATACAGATTCACCACCACCACCACCATCATATACAAACACACACACACATATTCTCGATTCGAAAAGTTGCCGAATAAGGGGAAACAATCACACAAAATACACATCAACTACCACTACCTTTTTCAACCACATCGGCACTATCACACATGCCACTACCACGCACACATTACACACACGTTCTGTAACAAGCATTTCCTTTTCACGCGAAAACACATTTATTTTTTGTTGGTTCCTATTCATAAACAAGATGACTTAATACGCGCGTGGTCACATGTTGCTTTATCCTATTTTTTTTGGGAACTATTCTATCCAGATTAAATTAGATTAAAAAAAACAATTAAAAATACTCACCGAGATTGTTCGATGATGATTGGCTATTTTGTTGGTTACTTGTCGCCGCCACAATCGTGGATGATTGTGATGATGATGATGGCACTGATGCATTGGTGGTCGTCATCGATGCTATAGGTGATTTAGCCACAAGTTTTCCAGGTGTTTGTACCCATGCATTTGGAACTTGATTGATTTGTTGATGTCTAGTAATGGTAGATGGTTGTTGTTGTTGTTGGTTGTTGCCGGTGGTGGTAGCATTAGCATAACCATTACAAATAGACTCATCATTTTCATTGTGGTTGCTACAATTTGTTTGGTCATTCTTCTGGGAATGAATATCAACTACTTTTTTGTTAGTCGTTGTTAGTGGGGCAGTTTTATTTTCTTGGGTCTGTTGCTGTTGAATGATCTCAAATGATTTTGGTGGTTGAACTTTGCTTGAAGATGAATCACCATTCATCAAAAGTTGTTGCTGCTGCTGTAAGGTTTTGCTTTCATTGTTATTGCTGTTGAGGGTTTTGCTATTCTTCAATTCCATACATTCTGCATTGTTGTTATCGTTATTATTATTGTTGTTGTTGTTGTTGTTAATATTGGCTGCCAGAACATTATTGATCATTGGTTGTACATTGTTGGTCACATTTGTTGCTGCTGCCACAGGAGCTGGCATCTTTTCACTAATCTTCATTGCAGAATGAAACCAAACACAAAATGTAGAATATTCGAAATACCCCAAAAACGTATCAGTATTTGTTGTGATGATCACACAAACAACCAATTCCGAACCATAAAATTTTCAACGACCAACAAATCAATCATTAAAGCACTGTTTACAGTTAAAATTTAACTAATTTCCAATCGTATTGTTGTTCCAAATTTTTTTTCGAATTTAGAGCACCACCTGAAGATTGGAGAAAGAGAAAAAAAACAAAACAAAAAAATTAATTCTCTTTTCAAGGAATAATTAGAATAAAAATAATTTTCATTACAATCATCAAATCAATTAATTTTGAAGATAAATTTAAAATACAAATTTTCCAAAGTCAAGTATAATCAGTGGAAAAAAATTAAGATTCAATACAAACAATCACTCTGGTAACTCTCACAATGTGTTCACCTTGTAAATTCGATAGGTCGTAGTAATGGTCGTTTTGGCATCATATCACATTTTTTTTCTAAATTATTACTAAGATGTACTTTTCCTCTTATTTTAGTATTGGTGTTCTTCAAAAATAAGATGCTGGCCACCGGAAAAAAATTGCAAAGGTCCTAAATTTTCTATTTTGATCAATCAACAACAAAATAACCCGACAACAACACCATCATCAAAGAACGGAGCTCCAAACACACAGCCAGCAAGCAGCAAGCAACAGACCGACAATGTGCACTCCAATAAAGCAGACACAAACACAAATATAAACCGAATACCACACCAACTCGTGGAATTATAAGTAATGTAAGCGCAATGAAAAAAAGACACTAATAAAAACCAAAATACAGCTCATAGCAGCAGCAACAGCCGCCGCTAAACGCACACGTAACAGACATAAACAAGCAAGGTGCCAGATATACTAGGCACAATAACAACAACAACAGCACACAAACAAAGTACTAATAACAAGATCCTGCATCGTATTTTTTTTGCCCCTCTCATCATCATCAATTTCTTTTTTTCTTTTGCTTCTTGCCAACACCACACTAACCACTACTACCACACACTCACACACAATTTGGATGACGAAAAAAAAGCGAAAGGTAACATTGTTGTCTGCTGCTTGAGGATTTTGATGATCACCGATGTCGACCACAACAACAACAACAACCAGCAATGTGGACACCAAACACAAACAGAAAGGAAGGAAAATGTGTTGAGGATGAGGATACCTGTGTGTGTGTGTGCTGTGGCGGTAGCGGCAGGATAATGCTACTACCAACAACACACACACATACACAGGATACTAGTGATCTTGGGCAAAAAAAATCAAAAAATTTTTTTTTCGAATCATCACCTTGCACACGAATTTCATAGTCGTTTTCTGGTCACAAAATTTCTGGACCAAAAAAATGGTGGGCGCTTTAACTATTGTTGCTGGAAGAACCCAACTCGTTTTGCATACATACACTTTATAGCAACCAAAAAAAAATACATTTTTTCCTATGCACACTCCGAATCTGTGCTATAATTGTTTTATCTGCTTATTTGGCCAACAACAAAATATACACATCACGCCAACAACAGCCAATTACCGCACAACAGCAACAAGCAGTAAAAATTCTTTTAGAAGCTTTAAATTCTAACTGTCTCGATGTCTTTGAACTTTTTCATTTTATGGTTTAGCCGCTAGTTATTCTATTAGCATACAAACAACATTTAACCGAGGCAAAGCGGTAAATTAGTGAACGAAAATCTGACTACCATTAATGATGATGCTACTATAATATTTATTACATAACAAAAAATAATCAGCGCCCATCGGTGTGATTACATTATTCCGTTTTGGATTAAACGAATAGGATTAACCAATAAATAACCACGACAACTTTCGAAGCAAAACTTTCCTCATTTGATGATACATCTACATTGAACAAATAGTCAGATTATTCCCTTGAAATTGAACACACACTCACACAAACAAAACGAATTTATATCCTAACCGAATAACACAGTTTTTAAACAGAACAACAAACACACTTTCATTCAGAGTAAATAAAAATACTAAGGGGAAATCCTAAATAATCGAAAAAACGAATGTTTATTGAAAAAAAAATCTGGGTACTCACACTTTCATGTTTACGAACAACAATTGAGATAATAATGTTGGTGAATTTAATTGATTATTAAATGCTTCTGCAAGCGGAATCATTGATCATACCGAACACAGATTTATAGCATTTTTGAACAGAATTGATGATGATGATGAGGTGGTTTTCCTTCGAAACAACAATTTAGAAGCTTTTTTTCTTGTTGATTAGAAAAATGCCCCAAATGACACACACACACACAGTACAACATGCCACCAGAATAAAAGAATTTGTGTTCTTCCGGTGAAATAAAACCAAACAAATATCAATCAACAACACCGATTCAAAATCACAAATTCACAATGCACACACACACACGTTCAGAAGCTAAAGACGGACACGGCGTGGACAAAATTTTGCGAACCGACGGCAAAACACGTTGCATCCATTCAGCCAGCCAGCACACCAGAGACGACGGCAGCAGCAGCAGCAGCAGGCCAAAAAACCATCGCCAACACACACTCAAATGCACACAGACAGCAAATGCAGAAGAAAAAAAAAATTAAGATAGAAAGCACAAGCACACCGTGTGTGCAGAACAGACATGCGCAAAAGGAACATTAACAGCATTTTTGCCACTACCACGCGCCATGGTCCTTTCATAAAAGAAGAACGCGAAAAAATGAAATCAAAACAAAACAACAGGATTCATAAATTCAACATTTTCAACCTGTGGCCCGATGATATTTTTGTCAAAAAAAAGAAAAGAAAATCCTATCCAGACATGGTGGTATAATGAGACGAGCAACAAAATAATGGTAGGCATTTAACAACAACAAAAAAATAGGATAATAGAACTGGATTGAGAAATCCAGCTTCCATGATCCTGCAGCGCTTCTGCTTGATGGCGACTTTTGTTGTTCTTGTTGTCTTGTTACAAAAATTCATTTTTTTCTCCCATAAATCCAGAGACTCTTCTTACTCTTATAACCATGCCATGATGAAGATCATGGCATATAAAATGATATAAAAAGAGAAGAGAAATGAGCAAGTGTATGGTAACAAGGGATGCCAACACGGATATTGTGTCTCTACCTGTTGTTGTTGTTGCAATTGTTGCACTGCGAAAATGATATACCTGGCTGCTGTCGTTGTTGAAGTGTGATCTAATCAAAATTGATTTTAAAAGTCAACACAATGATCGAAATCACAAGGAAAAACAAATATAATTCTAATGCATTACCGGTGGTGTTTTTTTTATATTTCGAGCACCACAACAAACTAGAAAGCCGGATGTGGAAAAGATAACAACAAGAAAACCGGGCCCCATGAGAAATCTTTGAAAATGATAATTATTTCTCATTATCGCTCACAGACAAACATTTCACAAAATGATGTCAGATAGAGAATTTAATCAAGTTAAATTTTCAAGAAAATTTTTTTTGTGTTCAAAATTTAAACTTTGAAAAAGCTTACCAACAAGTGGGAAAATTCATAGAATCTTATTCGGAAATCAAGGTTTTGCTTCGTATGTGAGCGTGTGTGTGTTGGAGTGTTGGAAGCCAAGCAGCAACAAGAGTTTTGAAAATAACTTGTGCTTTTTTCCACCACCACAAGTCTTGCTCTTACTTTTGTTGTCAAGCGTGATGTGGAAGTAAATATCATGAAAAAATGATGCAATCTCTTTACAAAATGTTTGCACTTTTGGTGGTTTTTATAGAATTTATAAATTTCAAAAATCAAACAATAATAGATTTTGGAAGATTTGAAGATTTAATTTTTTGAAAACGATCAGCTGGATCAATTCTTCGTGCTTCAATAATAATCACAATCAGTTTAATCACAGAAATTCTTCTTGTTGTTGGGTAATAAAATCATAATTGACAAATGATGATTTTTTGAGGTAACTGTACAACCAGCCGTAATGACAAATGTTGGTCGAAGCAAGCAAACAAATTAACAATTTATCTTCTTCTCTAAAGCTAGAGGTGATGATGCAAGGGTTAATAGTAGAATGGTGTGCTAGGTGCGAAATAGAATAAAGATGATCTTCTTCTTTTAGAAGCAGTTTCCCTCTCTTGGTGATCGGCAAATAGTTCTTCAACTCAAAAAAAACTGAGACTATGCGTTTTTTGATGATTTAAGTTGCTGTAGTTATTATTATTGATGATGGTGGTGGCGGCGGCGGTTATGGTGATGATCATCATTATGATGATGATTATGGTGGTGGTGGTGGTGCTGCTGGTGGCGGTGATGAAGCGAGCAACAACAAGGATAGGTCTTGGGATACTGATCTTCAAGATGAAGTTGTACTATCGTCTTGTTTTTTCTTCTTCTTCTTTTTCTGCTAATGTGGTTGGTTGTTGGTTTGTCTTGAACCAATAATGGTGATGATGGTTATAAAGTGCTATTGATCAAGCACACCAACATTTAGACACTTGCAGCATACACACACACACACACACAACGAAATCGTTTTCGGTAAAAATGATAAAACTAAAATATATGAAGACGACGACAACAACAACAACAGCACAACAAATAGATAATTTTCCCAGCGCGTTCGGAGCAAAAAAAAAGAGCAAAAGTTTCTATATGTGTGTCCACATGGATGATTTCAATAGGCTTGCGGATGTGTGTGGTTTGTTGAAAATATTATAGATTGATGATACGAGTAGGAGGTAATGGTGATGATGATAATAATAATATTAAAATAATGTAGAAAAAAAAACCAGACGACGAATCGAAAAACCTCGCGTCACCACCACCGTACAGTTCCAATAATCGGCATCGGCATAATCAAATCAATCAATATAAAAATAACGGGCCAAAATGTAAATGTGGAAAATGTAGTGTAGTGTGTTGATGAAAAATATCCAAAAAAAAATTATGTTGAGGATTTCTCTTGAACACATGCACCACACACACTCACACAAATGCACAATTAGAAACTGTGTGCGTGTGTGTGTGTGTGTTTTATCGATGTTTCTTCACTGAGAAGAAAGTAACCAAGCAACCACATAGAATGAGACTAAATTGTCTCTTTTTGTCGTCTTCTTGTTTCGAAGAAGTTGATATAGATGATTTGATTAGAAAACAATTTGATGTTTTTTTCTTCAAAAAGTATTTTGCAACAATGTTTTCAATAATTGTTGTTGTTGTTTGGTTGGAAATGCTTTTCACAAAATATCCTGGAAAACAACAAACGAAAAAAAAACATCATTAGAATCGGAATCTTGGAAATTAGAATTTTTTCGAATGAACTTTGAAATTTAAACTTGCAATACATATACTGAATGAATAATCGGAAACATAATACGAACAAGACAACAACAACGAAAAAATAGGGCAAAATTTTCAATCAAAATAATGTTGAACAGATCATCTACGGAATGGCATTCACAAATATATTCTTTCTACTAGTCGTCGTCCTATATATCGTCATAACGAATTCTTTACAAGAAACTTACAGACATCGAGAGACAAAACAGACAACCACAACAACAAGAACAAGAATTCAATTTCGTTTCTAGGAATTTGGTGGTATTTTTCTTTCGTTCAGATATTCTTTCGGTGTGTTCACACGCTTTCCCATCAACGTTGATTTTTCTATTCGGTTCGGTTCTTTCGTTTAGCTTTCCCAGTTTTAGCCTAATAACATACAAAATACAGCCAGCCAGCCAACCAACCAACCAACAAACAGAAACACACTTGATTCCTTGATCAAAATTGATGGTGAATCGCTGCACTTAGTCTTCGTACTGTTGTTGTTGTCTTCGTCGTCGTCGTGATTTCTTCAATCCGTTTGGTTGCACGTATGCTCGTTGGCTTTGCTCGTATATGCAAAACACAATAATAATAATAATAATAAATACGTTTGCTTGCCGTGCACGAATGCTACTTCTTTTGATTGTTGTATGTGGTTATACGAGTGGTATGATGAGGATGGTGGCAATATGTGATAATTGATGATGATTCAACACAAACTATACAAAACAAAAATCTTCGATGAACAGAAAATCATGAAAAAAAAGGAAATCAATTCATACAATTAGCACCGAATGCGATTTTGTTTTAAAAATCGAATCGCTAGAAGATTAATGAATGGAAATGATGATGATAAAATGGAAGAATGTGTATCACAACAACAACAACAACCACAGCACCAACAACAACAATAACACAACATTTACCACAATCACACACACACACACACAAACAGAAGTGGGCCCCCAACAAACAAAAAGCAGCACGCTGTTTTTCCAATGGTTTTCATTCATAAACACTAGTACGCCAGTCGAACACCCTGCCATCTGGTGTTTTGAATTTTAAATAAAAAATTTGAAATTTAAAAAGCGCCATTGTGTAATTGTGCAAATTCATTGACATGACATTAATGCGGGAAGCATATGATTATCATATTCTCTCCTTTGGTGCAACAAGATTTTTTTTTTGCACTCGGGATTCTAGCTTCATCCAATATATTTTTTTTTGCCGAATATGATTATTATTATTGGATTTCTAGTATAAATCGCTGAGTTGTTCGTTCGTTCTTTCGTTCATATTTTTGGGATGAAAACTGCAAATGAATAAAAATGTTTCTCAAAACTTAAGTCAAGGCAAACATGACCATCATTGGTTGGGGATGTAATTATCTTCAGTGTTTTTATCAAAAATTATTATTACACGCCAGTTTATTGGCTCTCTCTCTCTCACCATCTTTCTCGCCATCTCTTTCTCTCTTCATTTTTCTGCTCTCTGCATAACCTGTCTTCGAAGATTTCTGAGATATCATTTTTTTTTGTTGCTGCATTATGTTCCAACCGATTTCGCTCGTTCGAAGCTTTTCTAGAACAAAAAAAAGGGACGAATTTCATTTCATTTCATCATACACACACACACACACACACAGACGCACATTCTTCGGACATCTTTGCGCAATTAGCGACGCGAATTTTGCACATTGAAAATAGACACAACAAGTGTTTTTAGCTAAGGATTTCCATAAGTATATTAGATGGATTAATCTAATTCTAGAAAATTGAGCAAAATTGATCGGAAAAGATACGGTGCAGGGTTAACGGCACCGTAAATTGTCTTGAACGGTTCAAGTTTGAGCAACATGTTTCTCATTTGGAATGCTATACTTTGATATTTGCAATACGCCGGTTTAGATCAGATTGTTCGAATCGTTGTCGAACTCGAAATGTGGCGAAGGATAACCTTTAAAATTCAAAGTCTCTCTACAAACATTTTGATCTTCGAAGGTCTTCTTCTTGGAAATAAAAATGATGATCATTAATAATTTTCCGAACGAAGAGAAAAAAATTTAAATTTAAAAAAAACTTCATTTTTCAAAAAATAGATGGCGCTCAAGAATTGGCTCGGAATTTTTGCAAAAATTTCATTACGCGGGAAAATTGGGAGATTTTTTTAATTTCTGGTTTTTCAAACTAAAATTGAATCGGATCTGATATTGAATTGGAGATTTATAGAAGATTCCAATTTCTAGAAATTTTTTGCTTCGCGTTTCCAAATTGATTTTGGATTTAAATCACGGATCAATAATACATTTTGTGAGCGAAACGAGGGATCGAATGAGTTTCGGATCAATTGATCAGTGGTGTGCTATTTGAAATACCATGCATTGAAGCATTCATGCCACTTTTCCCCTCCTTCTCCTCCCCTCCCAAATTTTCCACATTCGCTTTCATCGCGATGATTTGATGAAAATGAAAAGACCTGAAGATACACTGAGACACACACACACACACGCGGCGAAGATTAATGAACACCAAATGCGACTTTATTTATTTCAATTTATTATTATTATTATCATTATTATTATATAACAACGATTCCATTTGGGATCATTAATAGTTTTTCAAACGAGACGTGCATCTTGTGGAGCAAAAAAAAATATACACTAAGATTTGCGGATTGAAGTTTTGTGGCTAGAAGAAGAAGAAGCGAGCAAAAGTCGCATTGCAGTCTGGTGTTGGGCGCTATTTTTTTTGGATTTTCCGAAGCTCATTGACAAAACAACAATAGACATTGTTGTGTTTGGTGTGTGCAAAATTTGGGGTGTGTCAAAATTTAGCAGCAAATTTCACGAATCTGACGATTGGCGGCTCAAGGAAAAAAATTTTTGATTTTTTTATACTTTGAAAGTACTTCACTTGAATACTTGCAATGTATGAATTGTACTTTTTTGAATTTGTTCATAATAATTTTGGCGCCTAAAATCAAACCGTCAATTTTCTCAAGAAACCTAATTCCAGTCACTGCCAGAGCAATTTTTGACCCAACCTGACGGGTCTGACTATCGGCGGCTCAAGGAAAAAATTTTTGATTTTTTTCACACTTTGAAAGTACTTTACTTGTGTACTTGCAGTGTATGAATTGTACTTTTTTGAATTTGTTCATAATAATTTTGGCGCCTAAAATCAAATTCATGTAAATCTTGACCAATAACATACCATATTGGTGGTGTGTGATGGTAGCTTGGATGTGTGAGTTCATGTTTCTTCGTAACACTTCCATTGGTTTGGCTGGCCGACTTGGAACAAATGAATGACTCTAACAAAAAACAGAAGACGCTTTTATACAAAAATGAGACATGAAAATTTACAATGATGATGACAATGATTCAGAGGCAATAGATAATGAGTAACGCTGTGGTGTACACAAAAGTTTAACCTCAAGTCATCAATGCTATCGTTACCATATTTTGAACTCAAGTCATCAAATATTTTGCGATTTTTTTACGTATATAAGACCTTTTGTTTTTTTGTGAAAATTCATTCCTTATTCAGCGCTACTGCGGTACGGTAGTATTGGTCCGTCGTCTTGGTCCGCCGTCTTGGTCGCTGACAACGTCCAAGTCAATGACGATGGTGATATCGATGCTTTCTGATTCTGAAAAACACTCCTAAGCGTAGCATTCAAGACAGCTTTTCGCAGACTATTTGATCCTAAATTTGCTGCTAAATTTTGACACGCCCCAGATTTTTTTTTACAGTGTGGTGTGCAAGTGAAACAATCCTTATGACATACATTTTTTGTTGCGCGAATGGAAATCTTGCTTCAAAGCAAAGATTTTAATCTTTGTTTTAGGGCGGGCAACACACACACAAAATTATTGTCGTTCGGAAGGCGGGCGGCATACCAAAGCGACAAAGTCGAAAAAAAATGCCGAAACCGAGCAACAAGAATAAGGGGATCCCTATGAGTATGGTGGATGGCTCCCGGTCGGCGCCAATGGTGTTTGTATATAGTATACACGAACACAGGGAATAAACGATCAATGAACAAATACCCAGGAAAATTCGTTCGTTCGTTCGTTCGTTGATCTCCTCATGGTGGATCATTAGTTATGGACTTTTGATTTTGATCACCTACACACACACTTAGGGGGGCAAACCTATACAATCATGGCTCCATTGGATCTAGGCGCAATTATTATTATTATTATTATTGTTATTATTTTCTTCACTTAATCCGTTTAATGTTTTGGAACTAAACTTTGTTGAAAAACAACGACAACGACAACAACAACAAAAGTCAAAACGAATACTTTTGGTGGAACAGCAACAATTTTTCCACAATATTATTGATTATGGCTCGGTCACCACCACCACCACCACAATCATCATCATCATCATAACTACTAAAATCATGGTTGACTTTGATTTTTGGATTTTTTTTTTGATTGAATGAAAATCAATCAAATCAAATTAATCCTGAACAAAGAAATGAGAATTCTCTTGAGCTTTTCGAAGATTTTTCCTAGGAAATTCATTAGTAGTGTTCTTGTTTACAAGACGAGAAATCATTATCAAAATCTTGGACAGAATCTATTCATTCAAGCAAAACAAATGGCTGCTGCTGCTGCTGCTGCAAGAAGATAAAACATTGTTGTTTTTGATTCTTTTTGTTGTGTATTTGTTTGTGCCGATATTTTTTTTCAACAGAAAAACAAAACAGAAGCGATAACAATAATTGTAAATTTGCGATTTTCTGTCGTAATTGTGTGCCCTGGAAATCCAGCGAAAAAATATTAAGCAGATCACATTGATGCATATGGTAACAACAACAAAAATACAAATTATGTAAGAGAATCCTAATTGGAAGGCCGATTTGTGCAACAAGATTTCAAGATTTTGTGTTCATTTTCATTCATTTTTGAAAAATCCTTTCCCGTATTTTTCCAGTGATTCTAGATTTTGCCCAGAAGCCTCATCTCAATCATTTGCTTGAATTCGTTTGCCAAAATTCATATTCACATTTGTGGTTGGATAAGATAGGAGGAGATGTTTGTTTGATAAGTCAAGTCGTTCGTTCTCGAGGTTCGGCTCGTTCGTTCGTGTCTTCCAGTAATAACTTGTTATCACCTGGCCAAGGGTGCTTCTTCAATAATGATGGACACAAGTCTTCAACTGGCGATTCTGTGCGCTTTTTCGCAAAGCGCGCCTATTTTTTTGTATGGCTATTGTAACACAAACATCAAAGAATTGAAGCGTTCCGTGTTAGAATAGCTGATTCGAAACT
>JAOZJS010000403.1:0-36767 GCA_025882695.1 Amerodectes protonotaria | reverse complement strand
TCAAATGAACCAATCACAATTCATCTGGTTCAAATAACTACAGCATACAGTAGCCGACTGTTTCTAGTGTATTTTGCAGGCTGTTCGACCGAAATCAATTAAGATTGGCTAGTTTTTTGAACAAATGAACGTGAGACTACTGACGTTATAAGGGACTGCATCCTCTGCATTGAAAAGTTAAACCGCCTCCCCTTAAACCAAGGTCAAACATTAGCCAAACCAATCGAAAATTAGAGAGATGGGCTTAAAACTCGCCATAACACTAGAAACAGTACAAATAGAAGGAGGAGGATACGTTCTCAATCATCTAAGCTTTTTCTCTTTTTCTGTCTGAGTTTGTTGCATTGCTCATTGGACATGGGCAATGCTAAAGCTCTCAATTTTATCCAAGGTCGAAAAGGGTTGGGCAACCCTGGACTAAGGCTTTGATGGTATAGAAAAGCGCCCCGGTCTACAAGAACCTGGCCCTTTCAAGGTATTGGATAGGAAATCAGTTCAGGATGTTCAGTTCTGAAACGGAAATCCAGGTTCCACCGACCAAAAAAAAATAAGGATTCGCGAGCTAAGATGATGGGCGCGTTGGCGTCTCCGTTGCATGTTGTCCCGGTTATTATTCTGTTATTATGCTTGCCATCATTTGGAAGCAAATATTGATTATCCAAATTAATATTAATAATAATCATCATCATTTTGATCGGATCGGAATTTGTTTTTCGGGCCAGTTCGCTTTCCATCTGCTGCTTGCTGCTTCTACATCGTGTTATTAAGATGCATCAGCATTGTTCAGCCACACCATTCAGCCTGTCAACCTTGTTATAATTTGTATTCGCTTTTATCCGCCCCCTCTCCATCGTATTTTGAAGTTCTCCATCTTTTTCGGCTTGTTGTTTGTGCTGTCAATGTAGGAGGGTCGAAAACGGAAGCTGCCAAAAAAGAAGCGGAAAAAAACATAACAATGCTGACCCAAGCACTTTGATCAAGCATTATTATGATCCCCTTTCAATAAAGGTGGCCATATTCTGCTTGCACAGATAATGCCTGGTGCCTGGTCTAAAGGCGCAAACGAAAAAAAAATGCGAAAGATGAGAGAATAGTTGAAGGGTGTATCCTTCCTCCTGGCGCCCAATTTTACGGGCACATAGCTTTTTACCACTACTGTTTGGCCGGCGTCCTGGAACACAAACGGTACATACTACTTACTGCAGCATCTTGCTGCTGCATCCTCTGTTCTGTTTGAAATCGGCCGACTATTTCCGTGCTGTTAGGGCTATCAGTTCTGTTGAAAACTTTGATCCGGTAACATCGTGCGTTCCATTGTGGTGGTGGTGGTGGTTAACATCGTGTGAAACATTGTTTTTGTGTGTGTGAATTGTGTGTGTGTGTTTGTTTGAATCCAGAAATTTTTCGCAATGTATTTTACGTTTTCTCCGACATTTCATCGATCCAAGATTGTGTTGCGAATGAATTTGAAAATCAATTTTAAAGCAAATGATCTCTGAATAAGTCGAACAACATCCACAGCAGTGAGTATAATATGGAAAAGCTTGCAGTTTTTTTCTAGTTGGAAATTCGTTTTCCGTGCTTTGTCGCCGGAAAACTGTTGGCAAACAGTTAATTGTCCATCCGGATCCCCGTGACCACAAAGAGCGAGCGCGCGAAAGAAATCTTTTTGAGAAAATAAAATTTAATTTAATTTAAGTGAAAGGTTGACCATTCCTGCAATGGTTGGTACAAATTCAATTCAGAAAAATGTATTATCTATTTATGAAGGATCTGTCTGAGACATCATGCCGAAACATATACTGGACACTGATCAGCACCACCGTAGATGTCCGCGTACGTGTCCATATAAATGATTTTCATTTTTGCAAAAATAAGTTGCTTTTCATTCGGCGTATTTTAGGGAATGTTGAGGATAAATTATTCAAAAACAGACAGTCTATGAAGGAAAAAACCTAGATTCTGCAATCGTTGTCCGTTGTCCAATCCTCCAAATGAACGATTGCCCGAAAATCCTAAAAACCTGTAATATTAATTATTAATTTATGTCATTAGTCAGGGAGTGTTACACAACTAATTAATTAAATTAATTAATTTGTTTGAGTTTGAAAATCAATGTGATTTCGGTTGGTTCCTCGAAGGGCTTTCCAAACAATCAACATGGGAATCCGTATGGTCCTAGATGACCAGCAGCTCCTGTTCTGATCGAGAACCGCATTAAACGCTACAATAACCTTGGCTTTGTCAAGCGAGAAAGCCGAAAAAGTTAAACTTTAACGCTATTCAAGTGGAAATGGATAACTTTTGGCTGGCCAGAAAAATAACCCGAACAAAGATGTTCAGTGTTCGAGTTGATAATGAATGAATTGATTGAATCAATATCTTTTTCTCATGGTTGTCAAAGCTTTGACATAACTTTGGCCTTTTTTTTCTTATTCCCAGGAACATCATCACTACCACAGCAGTAATCATCACCATTCGCTCAACGATCGCACATTGGGCTTCGTACCCCTCAGATCCAACCGGAAGACCATTGGCCAAGATTTTTTTTTGTTAAAATAATGTTTTCATTCAAAAATAATCCTAAATCACTATCGACGCAGCAACAGCCATTGATACGCCCATTTAGATGGAAATTGACGCCTACAAACATAGTGAACGCCCACTTTTTGTTAATGATCATCTTGATGCAAATATTCATACAAAGTAAGTACTGTGTGCGTGTGTTACAAACATAAGCAATCAAAGCGAATCAATGAAATCGATGAATTCTGGTATTGTGATGGCAAGAATCAAGAATCACTTACATTGTCATTCATGGTGTAGATTCTGTAGAATTCTGGAAAAGATTCTTCAACAATTTCCACAGTTCAGTTCATTCCGGGGCGTCCCGGCTATGCGTTTGTGTGCAAGTTGCAACCCATTTCAATTTCCATTTGAATTCTCAATTCAATTTTAGCGCGGTTCCACACCAGAATCTCTTGGTTGGTCTTATTTTTTTTCGAAAACGGAATATTCTTAAACTGGCCATTAGTGATCGAATGTGTTGAAACGAAAAAAGCAAAAAAAAACATTAACATATTCTGTGTGTATGGCTAAAAGCCTTGGTATGGTTAGTGATTCATACGGGCTTTTCATCGCCATTATCCGACATTGAGTTATATAAATAAAGATTATTTCCTTTCCAGAACACAACTTTATGTTCCCGGAGATTTTTTTTCGGTGTGTTCGTTCGGTTATTTTACAGGCACCGATGAAATGTGGCGCAATATTGTTGCCAACACACAATGGCTTAGATTTTAATTTTAAATTGAAAATAGCTTCTCTCTTTCTCTTTTGGATTGTTCACTAGGCCGTAGAATGATTGCTCTCGCTTTATCACTTATTGAAACATCCCAAATCCAGAGAATGGGTTCCGGTGCTTGTGTTTGGACATTGGATGTATGTCCGGGATATTATCATCTTTTCCCTTCATTGTTATTGCAACAGTTAGCGCAAACCCTGGATTGGATGGTCAGGCATTATTTTTTTGGCGCTTTAATATGCATTCAAGATGTCAATGTGGTGACGGTGCCAAATTTGATATTTATGGCTCCCATTTAACCCAAAAAAGAAAGTGAGAGATCCGCAAAATTCGCCGATTGTCCTTGCTGGTTCACTCAACCGAAGAAGGCTCAGTGCCCACTGGACACACTGACCAAGTGCAAGTTTTCCAAAAGCTCAAACTTTATTGTTTTGTTGTTTTGCTTGACCAATTTGATGATCATTATAATACTAGTTGTGTGTGTGTGTGAACTGCTCTGGGAAATAATGATTTTTGTTCTGCTGGAGTCTAGCTGAGTTTTCAAGTTCCACACTGTCCGAGTCCGGACTGTGTCCGAGTGTCCATTATTGGACATCAATTAGTTTATTATCGTTTTTTTTTCGCTTGCTTGTTATCATCATGTTAAGTGTTTACTTTGGGGCCAAGTACAACAACGACCATTCAAAGCGAGATTGGTTTTCGTGCTTTGGATCTCGATGGCCCCAAAAACACATGGAGAGTCAATAACAGTTCGGAAAAAAAACAACACGCTCGGCAGCCCCAGACGACGAACATTGAACAAACACATCCGAACAAGAACCAGACCCTAAAAATTGCGCCCAAGAATCGGTCTCGGTAAAACAAACAAAACAATCGAAGAAAAATTGTTGTATAAACAAACCGAAACACTCCCAGTGGATGGTTTTTTGAGTGGGTGTTGTCTTCTACACCCACCTTTGCAAACATAATGGAAAAGCCGAATGCTGATGATGATATGATATGATATGTGATTGCATGTTTTTCAATCAATATTCAAGCTCTGCACAGGAAAACCAACGGATAGGGAAAAACAATGGAGAATCTGATCCAGACGATCCATTCGCAAAAGCAAGGTATCTCTGGACTTTTGGATCAATTCCTTAAGAGATTTCGAAATTTGTCGCCCTCCGGTCCAGATGTTTCCCACCAAAGAGAGACCCTGGTCTTGGGCCATTAAAGGCCCCAGTTTTATGACAAACGATGGCTCGAAATCCCTCTCCCTCTCTTTCTTTCTCTCTCAGTTTCACTAATTGAATTTCTAAAGTCTGTTTTAGGTTGATTTAATTTCGATTAATCATTTTGCACAGAATCTACAAGATTAGATTGGTCGGGCTGCCGCTCTAAACGAAAAGTTTAAATACCGGCTTTCCAAGGGAAACTTTTAGCGGAAGTCCCATCTACCAGGGCTTTTGCTGGCTGTCAGTTCAAAGACAAATTTTAGGCTTTTAGGCTTTTCCCATGTAATGATTAATGGTTGATAATAATGATTAGACACACTGGCCACATCGGTAGGGAGATTTCCTTCGACGGAAGGATTCCTCAATTCGTCAATAATAATAATCATTGAGCTACAGAATCAATCGATTATTGATCCATATTTTCGATCCTTATTTTGCTCTCTTTTTTCTTTGTTTTTTTTATATTTAGGTTTACAGGCGGTTCGTGTGGTTGCGTTGAATGTGCCCAGTCAGGTCCGCAAAGGGTCGGAAGTGGAACTATCTTGCCTATACGATTTAGGCGATGCATCACTTTATTCCCTGAAATGGTTTTATCGAACCAACGATACCGATCTTGATGAGCAAGAATTTTTCCGCTATACACCAACCATCAAACCGTATAAGCAATTCTTTCCTTTGGACGGTATCAATGTGAATGTAAGTAATGTGAGCATCCTTGGGGAGCCTCCTTAACAAGGGATCTTCTCGAATGCATGGCTCTAGCTTAATTTATTAGGCCCTAACTAAACGAAAATTTCCCAAAGGTGGCCAAATCCGAAGGTGGACGTGTGATAATCATGGAGACCAATAAGAAAACCACCGGCAATTATAAATGTGAAATATCCGTCGATGGAACATTTCAAACGGTTTCGGCAGAAAAATTAATGACTGTTTCGGGTAAGTTTTGCCCTCATGATCCTATAGGATACAAGAGTATTTCATCAAGTATTCCCCGCCTTATTTCATTTCTTTATAGGCAATGGGGTTTGGCTAAAAATTTCTCACACTTCATTATTGTGGACTACATTGACATTGATGGCTTTTCATCGTTTGATTGGCTGATGGTTAGCCGTGCTCCGCCCATCTCATGCCACACAAACCTGTTCTGGCCTTTCAATACAACCAAAAGATAACTATAAAAAACTAACCCATTGTGCATGTGCGCAGTTTCTTGGGTTTTACGGATATGGATGACGGAAATTAATAATAATTATGATGATAAACTTGTTGTTATGTAAATAATGTTATTATTATGTAATTTTTTTTTGTGTAACCATAATCAACAATTGATAATTAATAATTCTTGATCGTATTTGTGGTTGTTCTGGTATTTTTTTTCGCTATTGTTAAGAGAGAAAGGATGCTAAGTGATGAAATATTAGCTTGAATAAAACCAAGAGTTCAGTAATAAAGACCGCCTACTGGGTGGCCGCCAACGTTCGCCTTGCAATCAAAGTACTTTAGTTAGAATACACCTCAATATTCTCTTGTACACACACACACACACACACACTGTCAATGAATCTTCATTAGACATCGGAAAACAGCACGCACGGATTTTTCTGAGGGAACATCTAAAAATGTTTATTCTTTGAGAAATCCTGGACATTGTTGTCATTCATGTTTTTCATTATTATCATTTCAGGTCACGTATTTTCCGCTTAGGTTGTATGTGTTCCCGTGTTGTTTAAACCGGAATCTCACTTGTTTGTTTTGGCTAGTCGTTTTACGGATTTTGTTTTACTGGTTTTCACAAAGTTCGAGAACTTTTGGGCTTTTGTCTTTCAATATTAGCTTCGGTTGCGGTTGTTTCGTTGTTGGGCTCATTCGGGAGAATAATTCAAACAAAGCAAAAAATCCAGAAATGCGTGTGATTGGTAAGAATAAAATTTCACGTGTCGAATTTGATGTATTCATGGATCGTACATTTGAATATGTGGAGCTACGCTTCAAACATAACGCTCCATTGTTGCACAAGATTCTGTACAAATGTCCAGCAGACGAACTGGTACTAACCAGACGTTTATTATCAATCATACCTGGTTACCTGCTATCGCAATTTTTGCTTGGCTTGTTCGATTTTTTGTTACCCAAATGGCTAACATCGTTCCATAGCTACAATACCATATTGTTGACTTTGGTGTTTGTACTATCGGTTCGCGCTAGGGTCATCCTAAGCTTATTAACTCTAATTCTGTTGGTCAATTTGGGCGGAATATTTATCTATCTTGGATTGTTTCGGACATTGTTTCGCGATGTTGTTCCAAACATTTTAGAAAATATGATTTCCCTTGTAAAGATGCAGCATTGTTTAGTGTTAAAATGTAATAAACAATTTTTTTCTTGGATATGAACGTGGTATTTAGAGATTTAACATTTCATTTTAACTTCTCTCTTTCTCATCTTGACCATCAGATTTCTGGGAAAAAGGATATATGTTAAACATGGGCGCAAAACCAATAGCAGACATTTTTTTGCTAAAAGACGCCGCCAATTTCAAGCAAATTTTTCAAAAATTATCCAGCAAACAACAAGAATTAAAGGATATGTTAAATACTGAATTGAGACCTGTACTGGAAAACGACTTCGATTGCCAGAGCTCATGTCAAAATAAAGTTATAAAGGAAAAATGTAAAGATTCAGTCTACAAAATTAGTCCCATATTCCCTGACTTCTTATCTGACCAAGCTTGTGGATATGCTATACCTAAATTTTGCGATAAATTTTGTGAAAGTATTGATGAATATAGTCGAGAGGAGAAGAAAAAAATAAATTCTCTTTTTGACGAAAGTATGTCAATATTAGATAATCGATTCGGTTTAAATGAAAATCAAAACAAAGTTACCAAAAAATTTTATAACCATATAGCTGAAAAAGCCGTAAAATTGTGGCCAATGTTTCAGGATATCAACGAAGATGTGCATAATCGTTTGAGATGGTGCGAATTCTTAATTACTATGACATCCATTCTGGTGAATGTGCTTTACGTTTTGGCATTCTTGCTCGCCGCAAGACAAACGGCTGTTTATATGAAAAAATATCTGAACTTTCTAAACTTTGATAATCTTTATATTGACCGGTACTTTCGACACTTGGACCAACGGCGTAAGAATGCCGGCAAGATACATTTGTTACCAATGCGTAAGGCGGATGGTTTGCCAATTTTGACCACATGGTCATTGACCAAAAGCTATGTTGAAAAATCGGAACAAAAACAACGGACCTTAGTGTTGATCTTTTGTATGGGGATCATCTTTTGTATGGTCTATCTGAACCAGATCTTTTTCGACCTGACAAACCTGATGGAACAAGAGCTTCAATATGCCGATCATGATGTTTTTATGGTACATCTGTATAAAGCTTCTGTTGAAGGTGGTTTACTGGCTGCAATTCTCCATGAATTTGTCCAGATGCTTGACTTTATATATATTGATAGTTTTAGACAAGAAATAAGCGAATGTGCTATCCCTGCGCAACCAAATCCATGGCAACTATACGAAGATCTTATTCAAAAAGGTTGCATGGTTTTGTTAGTCCATTTCATTACCTCCCACTTGAGACGTTTCAGACATTTGATCTGTGATTTTTACTTTTATCGACAATCCAAAAGACGGGCATTGTTTCTGTATAATCGCCAGCTGAAAATCCGAAGTCGTTTCATGAAGATCCGTAAGTTTCATTTGGAAAAGATCATTAAAAGTTGAGTAACATTCCTGCAACCATAATTTCTAAAAACCAGATTCGTTGTGTTTTTTTAGTGCAACGATTATTTTCCGCGCATATCGATCCGGTTAATCGTATCATAACGCCTGCTGATTTGACCCCAGGATTCTTTGGAAGATTTCGTAAAAAACAGAAATGTTGCTTCATTTGCCAACAAGTCCTGAAGAAACCTTTTGTTTGGTGCGACAAATTTGATAATGAACCATGTGGTGTGGTCTATTGTCTCCATTGTGCCGAGGATGTACAAAACAAGTGTATTGCTTGCAGCCCCCCATCCATTTCCGGAACATCATCCTCAACTACGCGACCAAGTGACTAAGCCCCTGCCTGACCCACTGCTGACCTAGATGATCTTTGTAATCGCCTGGGATCTACAGGTTATTAGATGAATAACCTGGATTGAGTTTTGATTATTAAATAAGATAAAAGTTGTCATTTGAATCAATCCATTCCGTCTAAGCTGATTGTTGTTATTAGTTACCTATCTGTAGCAATTATGCATCCAATAGTATTCAATCATCTCAAATTGGATACAATTGTAGCAAACTATTATATCAACTATTATTTTGATAGCCATTCATCATACGCATGCACACACACAAACACGCATACTTGTTGATGCGCTTTGGATAGGGAGAAGTGTTCCAATTTATAATCACCATCACCACCACTTGATACTACCAACACCTGCTTTTGTTTTTTTGGTGTGGTCGGCACAGGTATTTGTGTAACGTCGTTATCATTCTTTTGTTTTGTTGGATCGTTGAGCTTTTCAATCAATCAATTGTGACGCTTTTAGAACAAAATTAGCTTATGCGTGTTTCTGGTGGATTTATTTTTTTCATTCGACCAATAGCTTTGATCGAATCGAATGGAATTGAACGATCACCTAACAATTCCGATTTATCCGTTGATGTTAAGCAAGGAACGCCACCGGAAATCCAAACTCAATGATCAGATCCTTATTCAAGCCAAATGGCGACGTTTCAATCATCCACCATGGATCCTGATTCGTCCGGATCCTCAGCCAACCGATATTGTTCAGGGTTTATTGGGTAATTGTTGGTTACTTTCCGCTTTGACCTTGGTGGTACAACATCGTCAACTTTTCGAAAGAGTCTTTCCTTTTAGCAATCGATTGGAATTTCAGAGATCCGGTCAAATCACAATACGTTTGTTTCATGATGGAAAATGGATTCCGATCTCGGTGGACGATTGGCTACCGTGCGATCAGCAAGGCAAGTTGATCTTTGCCGAGGTTCGCCAATGTTTCTTTTTTGCAGTTTAAGTGTATACAAGCTAACCTGTGTGTCCTATCTAACCAAAGGCCAAACGTAATCAATTGTTCGTACCATTAGTTGAAAAAGCCATGGCTAAATTGTTCGGCGGCTATCATCAGCTAGTTGGTGGTCATACAAGCAAAGCATTGACGGCATTAACTGGTTACCCCTGTGAGCTGATCTCGATACCAACATCCGTAACCGCATCATCCGAAGACCCTTTGTTGGAATTATGGCTTCAATTAATCAGCTATCAAACCGCCGGATTTATGATGTCAATCTCCTGCGGCGATGATGATGAAGATGATGATCGCTTCGAGATGATCGGATTGTTACCGGATCATGCGTATTCAATTCTGGATGTGGTGGCCATTGGAAACGTCCGACTAGTCAAGTAAATTGATACGAAATTTCGAAATAAAATCTTATTGCGTATCTTTCAGATTACGCAATCCTTGGGGAAATCGAGTTTGGAGTGGTGATTGGTCTGAAAATAGCCCGCTTTGGACCAACAAACTTGGCAGACAATTGTCGATCCAGTACAACAAACATGATAATGCTCAACAAGGTGTGTTCTGGATGTCCTTCGAGGATGCTTGCCAATACTTTGATGATTTAATCGTTTGCAAGATTCGCCACGATTGGTTCGCGTATTGTTTTGAAGGACTATTTCCTATTACGCTACATCCAATGTCATGTTTGGCGCCAAAAGTGTTTGAAGTTTGCATCGAATCAACGAAGCTAGAATCATCCAAAAATCATGCCCAATTGGCGGCTACATTGTATCGAACTGCGCTAATAAAGAACCAAACCATCATGGTCATCATGTTTGAATTGTTAGCCTCACACACCACTCATGTGCTGGGCCCATTCATTGGAGCTTCGGCGTGTGCCAACCAAGCGTCGATTACTTGCGAAGCGGAAATCCAACAAGGTTGTCGTTATATATTGGCCACATTCGCCTTCAACCATCATCGGGACCAGAATGAAAAGAGTTTGCAAAGCAATTCAATGTCCATGGCTGATCCAATCTCGGACAACTATGTGCTAAGAATTAATTCTACTCGGCCAATCAAAGTGACCCCTATTGATCCTAATCCAGCGCTTAAAGGTGATTTAATTATTGACTATGTTCGAGCACGTGGGAAATTTTTTGCCAAACAATCAAAGATTTGCACATATCATCTAAATCGTAATTGGCCTGGTTTGGTTACTGTGGTCGAAAATCACCATACCCACCTGTGGTTACAAGTGTCCATGAAGTGCAAAATGAAACGGACTACCATGACCATTCCTGACACACTTAGAAGGCACGCTCAAGGATCTACCAGTTCAATCAATTTGATACAAGAGAACCTAGTTCAAAGAGTTGATGCTGGTCAAGGTGTTGCTCGACCTATTACCGTTCAACAACTGGCATCATCACGTGATAATATTAATGATGATTCCAACCGATCGATTGATGATTGTCTCCAACATGGATACACCACAGCCAGCCGTGGTATGATTGAAACCATCGATTGGATCGGACCAGGACAGTGGTCAGTATTTGAAATGATGTTTAATTGATTTCGAAAATAATACTTTATTTCTATTAAAATATTGTTCAATCAATCTACTGAAGCCAATTGATCAATATGCTAATCAATTGGAACCAACAAATGCACATTTCGATTGTGATGGATTTTAAATTTCATTCTAAATTTAATTTGATCGATGATCATCGGATAAAACCATCATCCTTCGGATGGGGGTTACATTGCCCACCAATTCACGTCAATTATGGATGGCATAGTTCGAGACCAATCAGATGACCGATCATTGACCATCACACATTAATCGATCATCCTTTAGGTGGATTTTAGGTGGGCTTTTTTTTATTATCTATATATATATAAATTTTAAATAAAATTTAAAAAATATATGTGCACATAATATAATGCAGAAATAATTTAAAATTAAAGAAATAACATGATTCAAAGTATAATTTTTATCCTATCGGAATACTGTCCTGCCAACGTCCGCAGTCAAATGGCTCCTGGTCGTGGCAATCGACCGATGAAAAATATTAATTGGAAAAATAATTGCGAAATTGCTTTGGATCGTGCAAGATCAATTTTTTCATCGACACCGTACGCGGATAAAATGGGTATGTTTTCGAATGGTTTTTTGGTGCCAATCAACTCGGCCATAGACTGATATTGGTCCAATGAGGATTTTTCCGGGTATAGCACCACCACTAAATCACATTGTAATATTTGGGAAATGATGTCCATCGATTCCTCAATACCGTTGATAATCTGCTGTTGTATATATTCGCGTAGATAATGTTTATTATTAGCGGCCATCTCTTCCGATATCTTCTCCAATACAGTCTGTTGGTCTAATTGTTGAAAGAATTGTTCGAATCGTTCCTCATCGATACGATTCTTGTTTGGGCTAGCCTGATTGAATGCCATTATCTCAGTACGTAGATTGAAACATCCATCCTGTTGATCACGTTTAGGTATACGGTCAAGTATTTCATCGACTTTGTCCAAGTGTTGTTGGCGTAAAAATGTCAACATTTTATCGGCTGCTTCACGTTTGGCCGATTTTTTTGATTTACCACTGCCATCAATCCTAAGATTCATGTTTTCGATTCGACATTGAAAGGAAAAAACTCGTTCATGTGGTAAACCTCTAAATTCTATCTCCTCGTAGATCGGTGGATGCCAATGTTTTTTCATGCAAATCTCCTGCAATTTACCAATCGGATTCCCCAATTCTGTAGAGGATGGACAAGCTAATAGAAAAAAAAACCGATATCATCATATTTTGTTGTTGGTTTTGTTTCAATAGTCACTTGTCACCAATGAAGCTGATTTTACTTACTAGTCTGATTGTGTGTACCAGCCGGACTTTTGGGACCAGAATCAATTTCGGTTTCAGTGGATTCTTCAACACCATCCAAGCTTTCAAGAATTTGTTGTCGATCTTCTTTGATCACAATATTAACATCATTCAGGAGGCATTGGATCATTTTTTTTGCCGCCAAATGTTTTGCCTTCTTTTTTGATTGACCAGAAGCTTCTTCTGAATGGTCATTTACCTGGACCTTGTAGGTAAATGTTGGCAAATGAACCTGGCCCTCTCTGGATAGCAGTGTATAATCTGGTTTAGTGTTGTTTTGGATGCAAATTGAATTCAACAAAGATATTGGTGTGTCCATTTTCACGGGAACATAAAAGAAGGAAGATAGTTAAAATCGATAAAACTGAATAAGTATATTATGAAAAATAATTAATAATCAAAATTAATTTTTCGGGTGATTATTGCATTTTTTGAAGACGTAAATTTGGTGCAAAATGAGTAAAGAGCCATTGTACTACACAACTCCCTCTAACAATCGATTGTACCGATTAATTGTAAACATTTTGCCTTGTTGTTTCATGTTTTCCCTATCATCACATGACCGAAATTTCCACCGAATTGAAAAAATTTTTTCGATTGAAAAACCCATTGTCGTCCCCACATGAATGGTTCGTTAAATGGCCTTATTTGACCTTTCCGGTTTATCATACAATTGTTTGTCAAAATAATCGAGGTTTGCTTTAATTAATTTTCGATGTCTCTTTTTCTTTTATTTGCGCGTCCGATGCTAACCCACTTGGTGGCTGCCATAAAATTGCCCGTTTTTGTTGTCGGTGTATTTGATCAAACCCGCCCCCACTCCCCTATTTTATTTACTGCCCTTCAGTTTGAATAACACGGATCGTATGTTTTGATATTTACATGCAGTTTCGATCGAAATTTTGCTGCTTGATTTCATCACAATATCATCATCATCATAATAATAATCATCATCATCATCATCATCATCATCATAAACCACAAATTTATTATAGTTTCGGTGATTGGAGGACATTGATCAGACACAGTAACCATTGTAGAATTAGTAAAAGAAGCTTTGAAATCGATTGTTGTGATAATAACCCAAGTGGACAAAGTAAATTTCCGCTAAAGAAATTTACCAACAACGCCTTTGCTGGGTCATCGAAATTTGGCAATAAATACCGCCATCATCAATCTGCTGTTCGGTCATTTCGCAGCCTCTGTTCTCACATCAGCACCACCCCCGACGTCAAAATGGTTAATCAAAAAAAAGAAATCAATTCCAGCGAATTTATTTACACTAATGATACGCCAGGTAAGATCTTTAAGTGTTGAAAACTATGATAATTTGGGTTCTGTTTTGTTTTCAAATTCAAAGTGGTCCAATTGGATGCTGTCGCACCATTTAATGCGTTAACAATTGAAGAACAACATTATGCACATTACCTATCGAAGGCATGTTGGTTTGGTTCGTTGATTGTACTCTATCAAACATCTCCAGAATCTCCATTGATATTCGCTTTGTTTCGGCGCTTGTTCTTTGCTCAATCAATGGACGAATTTAAATCTTTGGCCATCAATCAGGCCAAATTCACTGAAGAAGAATTGCAAGCATTATTGGTCTATGTGGCCGCTTTCTACGCCAACATGGGCAACTATCGTGGTTTTGGTGATTCCAAATTCGTACCGAATCTACCGAAAGAAAAGCTAGAAAATTTGATTAAACTTTCCACCGCTTACAAAAATCACCAATCTTATATGGATTTTGCTTGGGATAATTGTAAGGAGAAAATGTTCTCATTGAACAATAACGAGCTTTCGTTGGGTTTTCCTCCTAACGGTATCACCACTTACTGGTCCAAGAATATGACCCAAGATGATGAGAAAATTGTGAAAAAATTCCTTTCGCAAAACAATCTGGATGCTTACAATACTAGAGCTTTTAAAGATCCTAAAACCGGTGAATATATTGTTCGTTTTGCTTCCATACGCGATAGTTCGGACCCAGAGGAACGTGATTACATGGATAAAATTGATACCAGTCAAACGGTGGATGGGCAACGATTTCGTTTGGAGCGTGGTGATTATTCACCATTGCTCGTGTTGGTTAATAAGTATCTGGATCAAGCGTTGAAATATGCTGGTAATGAAAATGAAAAATTGATGATCCAGAATTACATTAAACATTTTCGCACCGGCTCTTTGGAAGCCCATAAAGAAGGTAGCCGCTTTTGGATCAAAGATAAAGGTCCAATCGTTGAAAGCTATATTGGTTTCATTGAAAATTATCGTGATCCGGCCGGACAACGTGCCGAATTTGAAGGTTTTGTTGCAATGGTCAATAAAGAAATGACCAAAAAATTCACTAAATTAGTGGAAAATGCCTCCAACCTATTGCCATTGTTACCTTGGCCAAGAGAGTTTGAAAAGGATCGTTTTCTGCAACCAGATTTTACTTCGTTAGATGTGCTAACGTTTTCTGGTTCGGGTATACCGGCCGGAATCAACATCCCAAACTATGATGAGATTCGGCAAAATGAAGGTTTCAAAAATGTTTCGTTAGGAAATGTGATCGTGGCTTCGTTGAAGCAAACCAAGCCAAATTTCTTGAGCGAGTATGATGCTAAAATCATTGAAAAATACTCTAGGCTATCATTCGAAGTAATTGTTGGCCTACACGAACTATTGGGACATGGTAGCGGGAAATTGTTCATCGTGGACAAAGATGGTAAACCTAATTATGATCCGGAGAAAACCCTGAATCCGTTAACCGGGCAGAAAATCCAAAAACATTATCAGTGGAACGAAACTTATGATAGTAAATTTGGTTCACTTAGTTCGCCTTATGAAGAATGCCGTGCAGAATGTGTTGGGCTTTATTTATCGTTGAACGAGGATGTAATGAAAATATTCGGTTTCAGCGACCCAGAAGAAGCCAAAAAAGTCCTTTATTGTGGCTGGATGGAGATGTGCTATAAAGGCATCGAGAGTTTGAAAATGTACAATCCGAACGTGAAGAAATGGCTTCAAGCGCATTCGCGAGCACGTTATGTTATCACACGTGTGCTGTTAGAACAGGCCAAAGACTTGGTGAACATTCATTATATTGATAAATCACCTGTTGATGGTATTAATAATATGAATGATTGATTTATTGTAGAGAATGATTGTGGATTTTGTTTAATTGAATTTTGGCAGGCAAACCAGACCTTCTGATCAATTTCACTCAAGATCATCAATTGATCCAGACCAAAGGAAAGAAAGCGATTGGAGATTTTTTGCTTAAACTACAGCTATACAAATCCACCGGTGATATTGATAGTGCCAGTGCAATGTTTGATCATTATTCGGCAGTTCACGATGACCTGGAATATCCGTATCTGAAGTTTCGGGAGATTGCCATTGCTCGAAAGATACCGCGCCGTTTGTTTGTTGAATCCAGCACCGAGTTGGGGGACAAGCTGGTACAGATAAAAACGTTTGAATCCAAACCATGCGGATTGATACGATCGTTTGAAGATCATTTAGCTAATGAACCAGAACTGGATTCTATCCTGATGGAACTTTGGAAAAAAGATGCCGATTATTTTAATTAATTAAATTCTGATTTTTGATTGATTTGGATTTTATGCAAAATTTTTTTCTATTTCTATTTTACTTTATCCAAGAACCGACCAATCCAATCCAGAAAATGCTTTGAATAATTTAAAATTTTAAAAGTTCGAAGTTTAAAGTTCGAATCACCATCTTTTTCACTATAAAATAAAGTTTTCCAGCAATTAACTAGATTTCCATTATTTTGAATTTTACGTAAAACCTGATATTTTAAAACTAAACCTACCTACGCCTAGTCTCTAGCTCTGAACTTCTGACCTCTGATCTCTGTTTTTTTTCTGGATTACCTAAGATTCCGAATGGTATCGTTTCGTGGCTCGATAGCCAAAGCTATGCTTTGTACTTTAAACTTGGCGTTCATTTTGATGGCGTTGGCCATCATTTTGTTGGGTCTACAAATGCAAGTACAAACTTCGTATATGTCTGCAGATCAACAACATCTGCCATTACAGCAGCACCATGATCATCAACAACCACCACAATTGATCAATTGTTGGCATATGGCCTGTACGGTGTTGATTCTGTTCGGATCATTATTGGCGTTGATCTCGGTGTTTGGTTTTGGCGCTGCGCTTTGCGAATCGGCAATGTTGTTGAACATCTACGTGTACTTTTTATGCGTTTCAATGGGCATTTGTGCATTTAGTACAAGCATATTTCTGATATTCAATGGACAATTGATGTCTTTTGGTCGTTACAAGTATGCTCAGATTATCGAAGCTCAAGAACCATCGTTGTTTGGATCAAAATCCAACAACCACCAAATGGATGATTTTTATTCGTATGCCGTGCAAAACTTTCAACGAACATTCTTTTGTTGCGGCGTAGATTCTCCACAGGATTGGACCAATCGCACGTTTGGCAATCAATCATTAGGCATGGACACCGTACCGATTAGCTGTTGTGGTATTCTACCGGATCTAGAACCATACAAGACCTGTTCTCGATCTCAGATCGTTCATCACGATGGATGTTTCTCTGTGGTGCAGATCAACCGTTTTCGGATTTTCTTCCAAATGATGGCCACCATTTGGATTTTGTTCCTAGCTTTGCTATTATCGTTAGCCTGTTGCTTAGAACGAGATCGATGCTTGCAACTATCGCAATTGGTCAATCTACAATATGCGGTCCATTTGTCCAATTGTCGCCAACAACCACTTGGATTCAGTGGTGGTGGAGATCGTGGTGAAAGTGTGATGATTAAGCCAGTCGAGTCAGGGATCGCCCAGAGCAAGGCTCCAAGGGTCCAGGAAGCCGCGAAGAATGTCCAACATCATCATACCAACAACAACAGTAATTTTAAACACAATTCTTTGGTAGTTTAAGATTGGACATTTTTATGGGCAAACATTTTCTAATAAAACAACATTTTTTCATTTCTCGTAATTTTAAATGCTAATTAACCACTGAGATTCCATTTGGCGACTTGAAGTGGGAGGAACCACGGAAAAAGAGAGCAAATCTTTTTGGAGCAGCAACCACACCATCAACGTCATCATCTATGATGTACAGATTTGCAGTATTCTTCCATGAAGATATTTATGATTTTTTTTTTGGAGAGAAATCTGTAAATCAGCGACTGAAGTAGCGCTAGCAAAGAAGCGTTTCAAGCATTCCACGATCCAAACATTGGATTCATAGATGTAGGAGGCAAATTTTTGCTGAAAGATATTTATTTGATTGTATAGAGGCAAAAGGAAGCGTGGCAGTTTTTTTTGTAGCAATTAAAACATTGCTGATCGCCAAGCCGCGCAAGTTTTACTGTCTCTCTCTCTCTTTCTGTTCGGCAAATGGCAAAAACGGCAATATCCATTGGATTTCCACATTGCGTGTGTGTTGGTTTGAATGGTTGAACACAGTGATTGAATAATTATCATCATTGGATTCAATTCCATTTTTCCAGTTTCTTTTAGAAGTAAGATTTTTTTCACCTTTTTATTTGTTTGGGAAACATTCATCTAGTTCGACCTTGGACCAAACCTCTTCGAGTCTTTGATTAAAACCAAGAAGATCAACACCATGACTATAAAACAGCATCCAATTGATTCAAACATTGTTTGGTTCTTGTCCACCACAATAGTAACAATGGTTTTGCTTCATAAATCAGGTTCGATTGGATTTGTGTTTTATTATGAAGTTGGAGCTTTTTTGGTAATTTTGAAAATTTTCCTTATTCTTTCAATGGCTTCCATACAATCGTCACAAATGCACACCAATAGCAGAGGCAAGCAATTCAATTGTGAACTGTCGTTGCGGACCAAAACCATGGAAAACAAAAGATTCTGATTCGATCGAACCAACAAAAGATTGTTGTGTATATTTCATGAAATCTGGCCAAGGAAATTTCACCGAAAATCCTTTACAATGCCAGATACATAATGAATTGGTGTATAAACGTTTCCATAGCTGTTGCATTTCTTTGTTGAACAATGCATATTGTTCTACAACCAGAAAACGCGCCGCAAAAAAGAAAAGCAGATCATCTCGGCTAACATCAAGATCCTCTTCCTATAACAATAGTCCAAAACTGCACAGTAGCAGCGGTACTATAACCACTACAATTCATCGACCAATCAGAATAAGTTCAGCGATCGCCGGTACCAACGATAATCACAACGATGTGGTGCCAAAGCTAAGACTTTATTATTCAAATTTGCTTCCATTGGCTAATTTTTAACGCCCGCCTACTTATGAGGCAGGACTTCACATTACATTATTTGTTTCATCCAATCACAATTCATCTGTCTACAACTATAACAATGATCGTGACTAATAATTCATATTTTTTTCGTTTTTTTTTGGCGCTTGAAATAATAATAATTAAAAAAAGTAAAAAGTATAAATTATGAAAATTATGAATTAAGATCATTATTGGACATATCAAATTCAAGGTAGACAATAGATGGAGGTGGCAGAACATCTTCTGACCAGTTTCAAAGATGATCTGCAACCATAAGCGTTGTGGTCTCTGAGGTCATGGCAGCCATTGTAGTCGCCGATTGATCCAGATTGGTCGGTGATGTTTTACATTCCATAGTAATCACATGACTACTACCGGTATTGCCAGTAGTATTAGTATTGATGCTATCCTGATGTTTCAATAAACGCTTCAATTCAATGCCATCCATTTTGTCTCTAACTTTATCCAATTGTTTGCTTTGCCTATTTTACGGCAGTTACCGTAGAGTTAAATTCAAGTGATTTTCATTATGATTAAGTTAAACCACTTGAAAACTTACTTTTGTTGATAAATAAGCCACTCTGAATAGATCCAAAGACCAATCAAAGCAATTATCATGCTGACAATCACCAATATGGTACCAATGGTCAGATATTTGGAGAATTGAATCAACATCAATTCTTTATTCATCATTTGTTGGAGGTTTTTCGAATTTCATAAAACAAAATACTTGAATTCTCGCAGCTCTTCTTCAACAGTCGTAAGAGAGCTGGATAATTCTTGACGTGAACAACGCAGCGCATTCAATCAATCAATCAGACCGCAACAACAGCGACGACCACGACCACCATTACCATCATCATCATCACCACCACCCCGACAACATCTTGAGATTAACAAAAGCGAACAAACACAAAACACTTTTTTCTTTGCGACAGTTTTTTGATGTCTGTGTACTTTCTTTATGTTTATGATTATCGTCATTTTGGTGGTAACTTTCGTTCTCTCTCTCTCTCTCTCTCTCTCTCTCTCTCTCTCTCTCTCTCTCACTCACTACAACAGTCTTAACTTGTTTGTTTGAGACTATGTGACACAAAACACTGTGCGTGTCTTCAATGCCATCGGATGATTTTCATATTTCTTACATACACACACATCTAAACCATGGCACCAAAAATAATAATAATAAAATCCATTGATGCATTGGCATTGTTGAAACACCCAAACATCATATAAATGTCAGATGAAGAAAAATTCAATTTTGAAATCTTTCCATTCAAATCACGTGATGTTTCTGTTTTGTCGAATGCCCAACAACCACCAAGATGACGACTAGATAATCCAGCCACCATCGCCGACGATGTGGATGATGATTTTGGTTGCCTTGGATTTTACATCAATCTTTTAGAAAGATGAACGTGTTTGAATTAATTATTATTAGAATTTATTGCATCCGGCGTCAAAGTATTTAGATGCGGCTGGGTGATGATGAGAAACGCGCGGCTAGAATGGATTGGAAAACACGAGTTGAAGTATACGTGCAAAGAATCCAGAACGACCACCAACAATCGAAACAAAAATCCTTGCTGAATCATGCTTACTGGGCTTTCGAGTTAGATACTGATTGATTGGACCTATTAAATGATTTTCCTAAATCCCGGGCTAACTTCATGCAAGACCAATCCAGCAACAATGCATCAGCAAACTTTTTGGGCACAATACCAAAACCAGACATTGTAGGCTTCGTTTGATTGATCAATTATCGAAAGATATAGGCCAGGGGTGAGCAACCTTTTCTAAATAAAATTGGAATATAAAGTGATTTACATCGAAATTCAAAATTCAAATACACTGGGGTCTCCTCCAATCAGAGAGAGAAATACACCTTTTTCTGTTGTTCAAAGTGTGTCTCGTCATCGCTTCAAATCATCACAATAACCCAATGAGAGAGAGGAATACACCTCCTTCTACTGTTAATAGTGTTTCTCGTCATCGCTTCAAATCATCACAATGAACCAATCAGGGAGAGGCATACAGCTTCTTCTGCTATTTGAAGTGTGTCTCGTCATCGCTTCAAATCATCACAATAAAACAATGAGAGAGAGGAATACACCTCCTTCTACTGTTTATAGTGTGTCTCGTCATAGGTTCGAATCATCACAATGAACAAATCAGGGAGAGGCATACAGCTTCGTCTTCTGTTTAGAAATGCTTAGTGGGAGGCACAAAAATGGTTGATAGGCCGCGCGTTGCTCACCCCTGATATAGGCTATAGACAATTTGATTGGCTTTAAAAGTATCCAATCAGAGACAAGCAAAATCCGTCGTTTCTTTAATCTATAACAATCACAACTACAATTGTCGTCGTTGTTGTCAGTGGCGACAAAGTAATCTTTTTAAAATCTATTAAGCCAATCAATGTGCCGAATGGAAACCGTTAACATCCCTCCAGAATCCAGGCGATCCAGGAACAATGACGGGCAGGTATCGGTGCGCAGCAGGAATTACTTTTCGTAATTTTGATATAAATGGATCCCATCATGATCATCATTAAATGAGCATTTCGGCATATTCAATAATCGAATCGAAATCACAAACGCACACAAACAAGGACTGAAAACATTCGGCAGAAAAAATTTGAATAATTTGTCAATTATCATTCATCATTCTCTCTCGCATATGTTTGACACAAGAATAGAAACGCACATTGGCTTTCATTTTAAAGTTAGTCCCGTCCACTATTTCTTCTCGAATTCCCCTTGAACGCCTCCCTCTTTGCTCCTAGACGCTTTGGGATCATAAAAATTCGAAAAAAATGACTGAAATTGTGCTCCAGATACACTTGCTGGCACATACACACACCGTAGTATCATTGATATTATGATTATGGCCACAATTTTACGTGGTGGTTTTTTTTGGTAGAAAAAAGTAAACTTTTTTTCTTCTTCTTCTTCGTCGCTTTCGTTTTCAAACGTTCCAAAATTAAAATTGATTTTATCATCATTTTTTATATACTTATTTGCTCCAACTACAAGGCTTTGCTTTGTGTATGCTTGTGCGTGCGTGGCGTATGCCGCCATTTTGAATATGATCAAAAGATATATAAATTGCAGTGATTGTGGCATACCAATTGTACGCCCGACAAAGGAGTTCCATGGCCAATGGGGTTATTGCTTCATCAATATCCACTAGCACTGTCATACACCCATCATCACAATGCATAATTTCCTTCACGGTAGTGTCAATTTTAGCTTCTTCAGGTCTTTTTCCGTTGAAACAAGGGCAAAGACCAATCAATCGCATAAGCATAGCTTAGAGATTGAGCAATATCCCTGCTTATTTGTTTTTCAGGTTTCGTACAGCGAAAGTTTCCGATTTTGGTTGTTGTGCTAATTAACAGAATTGTTGAAAACAACGTAGGCGTGGTTTTAGGTCAATTAATTGTCACTTTGTGACGGCTATATGGGCGTGTCCTATATGAATCCATTAATTATAATTGTACAATGCGTTGTAGTACAATTTCGTCTCATTCTGACATGGGCACGTAACTCGCAACTAACATGAGCGATATCTGCCGAGGATTTGTTTTAGCGGAGCAAAAGAACCGACACACGACTATTAATTAGTTGAATCCAAAAAAAAAGAATTATAAAAGGTTGTGGCCATAATAAGACCGAGAAAATGACAGACACGACAGCCATTGTTGTTTTGTTCTGACCAAAGAGAGGTGATCAATCAATTGGTCAGTTCATTATAGATTAAACCAAGAAAAAAAGGTCATTGTTAATTATAAAGCTTAATTAAAAGTTTTCAAGAACGGTTCGACCCATTCGAAAAAAAGGGAAACTGAAATAGGCTTGTTCAAGGACAAGAACAGGTTTAACAGCGTTTAGCTTGGCTCACTCGAACTGGCTTATGTACAGGGAAGTTCGCTTAAAATGAGCAACGAAAATGTTAAATCCATTAAAATTCGCCATTATCAGGGATCGTCTTATTCAGGCTCGTGCAAGATTGGGTTTTCCTGATTCCTGGTCTAAAAACTAGAACTTTCATAATTGATAAATGACATTCTGATGAAAAATGTCTTCATTTTTTCGAAAACCTATGATTATGGATTCCTCACCGTGTTATTACATCATCGGTAAATGTATCATTGAATTCTCTGAGGGGCCGGCGCGCCAAAGAGCTTAGTTCATCGATTCAATTTGGGAGACAAAACCAAAACCAGGTGTGGCTGCAAATTGTAGCGCCAGAACCAAAAGGAAAACCAAAAAAATTTATTTCGCTTTAAAAATATGAAATTACTAAACATAGATTTCGACTGGTCCAAAAGATTCTGTTCAAATACTGTTTCCAGTGCTACAAGCTCCGGGAATCAGGAACCCAAAGCTTCCGATAAGTTCTGCAGCGTCTCTTCAAGGCCATTCAGTATGTCCTGCAAAGGTTGCTGCAAAGAATCCAATGTATCCGGCAATGAATTAAGAAGATCTTCGATCTGTGAGCTAAGGTCGGACAGCAAATCCTGAATATTGCCCAAAAGGTTCACCAGGATTCCGTTTACCACATCGTCGGTGGTAGTGTTGAGCAGATCTATCAATCGTTCTGTGGTTGATTCTAGAGTGTCCAGGAGATTGGATAATAGCTCTACCACTCCCTGCAGTACAGGGTTGGATATGTTCGCTGATTTCGAACAATAATCGGTTGCAATAATAATTTGATTAAAAACTCGGATACTTACTATTTTGGATCATTTGCTGCAACGATTGAATGGTGTTTGAAAGAACATTACCCAAGTTGGAAACCAAACTGGAAGCACTGTCAGCCACATCGCTCACCAAATCCGTATTGATCACATCCATGTCCAGCAAAGCTGAAAGCAAATCTGTTAATTGATTCAACAATCGATTTATCATTTGTCCCAGATCTCCAACCACCTCAGTCAAACCGCCAACCAGCGAAGACAAGGTTGAGGTCAACAATGAAGGTAAATCCAAAATGGTCGACAGAAGATTGTTGAGCAAGCTGGACAGGCTTGAAGTAAGCCTTCCCACCACATTGGTCAGATTGGACAGAGTTTTGGATATGGTATCCGCCAAACTATCGGTAAGGCCATTGGCATTGACCTCATCGGTTACCTTGTCCAGCGTACTGGTAAGGTTATCTTCAACTCGGTCGATCCGATTAACCAAAGCTAGATGAAAAGGAAAATATGGCGAGATATAGATGCCCTTGCCCATAAAAGTTTGGCTTACGTTTCACCATCCAATTGGTACTGCCGCTAATCAAATCCGATAGGGCATCTCTAGTTCGAATAGGCAATTCCACATTCTGGGTTAGAGTTTCAGTGACCATGGTTACAGTCGATCCTTGGCGCAAGAATAGCATCAAAACAACGGACAAAACTTGGAGCCATGGCGTCTGTGGTTTCATAGTGTTTGTTTGATAAAGAAAAAATCACAGCAAGAACCAAATGAAGATGCATGATCCGAATCAAAAATCAATCTCGGTATTTATAGCTTGATTGTGATCCAATCAGTTTTGTTCATCTGATTTGGTTCCGTGTTCCTCTTACAGATGGTCAGAAATCTAAGCCATCTGTGTCTGAATCAAACCACAGGTTTTCGGTTTTAGATTGATTGACATTCACAATCGCTAGGATTCCGTTACAACCGTTAGCACACTTTTTTCGGTGGAAAAATTGATGTTTTTTAAAAAATCCATAATGGTAATGGCGATAAAGTGGAAATTTATATTTACGGCAAACCAATCGATTTCGCTTGTATTGATCCTGGACGACAATGATGATGCAACAGCAGCAGCTGCCCTAAGGTGTGTAATAAATGAGGCAAAGAATTGAAGTTTGAATGCGATTTCTACCATCTCCATCTCTATGGATCCATCCATCTATCCATCTATCTCTACATGATGTAATTAAATTTGGCTCCCTTTCCCTTTCCCTTAGAACAGTTTAGGAAATGATGGTTTGAATGATCTAGGCAAAGTTAGTACATCTTGAAGTATGGAATGGTGTTTATCTATCTGATTGCTGGTTCTCCTGTTTAATTGATGAGATTTATGACACATTTTATTTGGTTAAAGTGCGTTTACTCGAATCCTTCGTTCCGGATCCTCCTTATGCAACATCCTGCGTTCACAAAGCAGTATTTGCCCCCTTTCCGACACACCACGTAAACGCTGAGATTAGCGTTTGTGCAGGGTCCATGATGGCCATAGGGAAAAATGATTTTATCTTTGAGAATGGAGCCCATTCAACCATTGACCGATTATACCTTGGAGAGTAATTTGTCGGAGATATGTGCAAACTTGCTCCCTGGCTCTCGCTCTAGCAGCCAATTGGTTGGCCAAAATGAATCCAGATTAATGATGATGCCTCATCTTTTTCTATTCTCTTGTTCTAGGTTTCTTTTTTTTTATTTAATGGTCAATTGACTGAGGATACCCAGCCAATAAACAGCCTTGGACACTGGATACTCAATCACATGATTCACATGATTCTGTCATTTTGGCTGAGCATTCAATGTATTAATTATAATTATTCTAATGGACAGTTGACCGAAAATAAAAACCCAGAATCGGCACAATTGTCGCCTGGACCTTCCCTGAAAGCTTATGTGTCAGATTGAGCATGAAACAAAAACAAGACAAAACAACCAAAAAATAAAAATGATTTGATTGTGTCAGACACTCCTCTTTTTTCTCTATCCAAAACCATTTAACACATTTCACCTAGAAACCAACCAACCAACCAACATGGTGGTTGGTAGGGTGTCATTTCATCATGGATCATAAAATCAATATCAGGCTTTCAAGCGGGGATTTTCCACCAACACTTCCCCAACTGTTGGTTCTGGGCGAAGGATTAACAGATTAACAGATGAATTCCTTTAGGGTGAGCTCACTTATTCCTGGTTCAAGCGACCAACTATCGATCCAATGCTAATTAGCACGCACCAACTTGGTACCGAAAAAAACACGGTACGAAACAAGCGCGGAATACCATCGACACCACTTCACCACCGTTGAACATATCTAATCTAATCTTGGCCTTTTTAATAATTGATCTTTTTCTCTTTTGCTTGCTTGGCTGGCATTTTGATGGAAAATAATCCAAGTTCTACACAGACAGATACTGGCTTTTTACTGAACGCCAAGGTGCCAGGCAAATGGCTCCCGCCTGGAACCCGATTGTGACCGAAAAAAAAAACCAGGAAGAAAGCGATATGTTTTTGCAAATATTTATTTTAATTAAATATATGGCGCCAAAACCCGAAAGCCCGAAAACAACCAACAACGTTTGATTGTCTTGGCGGTTGTTTTCGGGTTTTCTCCTGTTAGGGTCATTATTATGATCCATATTTTGTCATTTGTATTGGGCGTTTAATAATAAGAGGAGGTGCTTTTCCCTGACTAGCGGTATGAGGAGTAACCAAACACAATCTTGTTGGAACACCACCACCAACAACAACAACATTTGAAACATTAATTTTAATTGAATCAAGTTAAACAACAACAACGACAGCCAAGAGGAGAAACAAGGAGCCAACGGGAACCATTTGTCCTGAAAAAATCTAGGGATTTCTAAAACTGTAAAACACACACACACGCACACACATACAGACATTGGGTTAACTGGAGCTAAACTTGAGCGAAAAACGAAAAAAAAAATTACAAGAAGAAGACAAGAACCATAATGGAAACATAACAAGGCCCAACGACAACAATGTCATATATCACTTGTGCATGATGGTGGAAACAAGGCACTGGAACTGGCACTGGCATCATCCTGGCTCCTAAGAGCCGAGCGCCGATACCAAGACTAGGAAAACAGGCTTGGGGAACACATAGGTCCCTCAAAAGGAGATACGGGAGCCACCATAGCCATTTCATCACCAGGATTTGACTTCCCTTGCACCAACCTTCCCTCCCCTCACCATACACCATAGGCCCAATTAGATTTATGGAACTTTTTAATTCTATTTTCTTCATCTCTCTCTCTTACTAGCTAAAGTTATACTTTTTTTCGTTCTAAAATCAAATAAGCATAATAATAATCAACGCCAAAGGAAACCTTCAAAAAAAATAGAGGAGAAGATAGATAGCCACCGAAGAAACAGAAAAAGTTTTGTTTCGCTGACAAATCTTCTTCATCTCCAGTTGATTTCATTTTCGCTGGGAGAGAGAGAGAGAGAGTGAGAGGTGTTCTTACCGGCCTAAAGGTACCGTGAAGTTTTTTGGGCCCGAAAGGTTGCATTATTGGCCTGATGGCCAAACCTCGATCCGAAGGCCGTTGACTTCAAACTAGAGCTATAATTATTTCGAAACTAATCTAAGCAACATGTCATCATGTCCACGAAAATCATTTTAGGCAATCTCAGCCTTGAATGATTGACACGTTTTAGTGGGAACCCGGCTTTATTTTGGTCAATTTCGGCTGGTTTTTTTGCCAAGGGATAATTTTAGCATCGAAGCGACCATCGTGTGTTCGTCAATTTTCAGCGAACGTTGACAATCCATAAATACCACAATGTGGATCATGTGGCTGGATTAGTGTTGATAAAAGGCGACTGCTAGAAATAGAATCGAAACTCCCGGAATCATCAGGGAAAAACATGCAAATCAAGCCAAGCTTGAGAAATGGTTCAAGTTCGGCGATAAATCACGGTGATGTTTGAAGATGATTTCATTCTTGCTGAAAGCATGCGAAACAAGCAAAACCATTTAAAGCTGACAAGCTGATGCCTATTCTTATCGAGAAAATTCTAAAGAGCTTTGATCAAGTATTTGGCCATCAAAAACCAAATTGGCCAGCACGCATCGCGCCTCCACTGTGATTGGATGGATTGGAGCAGTAGCAGTGAACGAGCGAACCACGACGCATGAATTCCATCCAACCAATCCTAAAAGATAGTTTTTTGGGGTTTTTCGCGTTGCGTTTCAAAAAAAAAAAAAGAATAAAAGCTTTCGGGGAACCGAAGAAAAAACCAAAACTTTCGCTTGTGTAGTACAACAACCCACAATCCGACCAGAGTGAGAGAGAAACAAACACCAATTGTACGCTCGTTGTGTTGTGTTGGTGGTGGTTACCATTTGTCATTTGTCCATTGGCCACATCGCATGTGTGCACACCACCTGATCCGATGATTTCTGGTTCGTTGGATCATCATCCACCGTCTTCGGTGTTTCTGTTTTCCTAAAACAATTCGTACTAATCATTTCGATTTGCGTGTACATGCTGGTTCCATTATTCAAATTCCAAAATAGTGTCGCCCTCGTCTTCCTCTTCCACTTTAGTGGAAATCTTTCGCTGAAAAATTCTTCAACTTTTCGGCGAGAGAGAAACACACCAGCACAGTTGGTCCAGGAAATCGTTGAATCTTAGATTTTTGCTTCCGATTCAAATTCAGCTAGATCAGCCAGCTTGGTCTGGAATGATCATCTTTTTGTTTTGTGCACCACCCACCTCTACTCAACTGGATTAAATGCCGATATAAAACACCTCCTAGTTATTTCCTTCTTACATTCATTACATTCTCCGACCAACAATTGCAACTCCCCTCTGTCGTGTGTGTGTGTGTGTGTACGTGTGTAAGGATGTTTCAGATCTTTTCGAGATCGGCCAATGTCATCAATCATCTGATGGTTGTTGAAACAAAACAACAACCATCCAGCCAGCCAGCCAGCCAACCGACCAACTAACTAAGGAACAATATTTCCAACAAGAATCCGCAGCATCCACCGCTACCATCGTTATTGTCATCAATTATAAGCTCTCTGTCTGCCTCGATCTTATTGGTTGGTTCTTGTTTGCATTTAGGCTGAATTCGGTTTGAAGTGTCTAAATGTGTGTGTGTGTGCGTTAGCATCGTTGCATTGATCATGTACTGATCGATCGTCTTCCAACTCAATTCCGAAAGTGGGATCAAACAAGAAACGAAAAAAAAGAGAAGAGAAGATTTGGACCAACGAAAACCAGCCTGGATCAGACAAAAACAACAACGACAACAACATGTTAGCAACGGAAAGAAAGCCTTGCATAAGGAGAGATGAAGAAGCAAAAGACGCTCTAAGATTTGGACATGAACAGAATGGTGAATGCAATCAAATGGATGGTAGCATGGCTAGTGATGGTGATGGCAGGCTCATAGCTCAATACCGAAAAACCGCTACAAACTTCATCGATCACGATCGTAGCTTAAGTGGTGATTGTTGTAGCAAACTAGATGATAGTGCTACACCACTGCCAAGCCCGTTCAAAATATTGGTTCGGTTGTTTGAGAAAAACCGCATCAACAACCACATGGCCTCCAACCATCAAGCACATCCAAATCAACATCTTCATCATGAGCCAAGCTTTCACACCTATGATGAACCTGATGCTTGGAAAAATGTGGTGCATCAGCATGCATCAATCATCCATCATCATCATGATGATCCTACGCCACACCAACAGAATCTCTGGGCATCCAAGATGATGATGAGGAAGATGTTAAGCTCTACGGATCAATCAGGATTCAGTTTTGGGCGTTTGATACAACACCAACATCGATGTGGGCGCGCCAAACAAATTTCCTGTCTTTCAAATGTTCCATCAAATAATGATTGTTACATTTCGTGCTTGTTTGTGCTTTTAGTGATCATGCTCTTCACGCCAGGTAATGCTTGTGTTTCTTGCTGGTAGTGGGAGTGTTCAAACAGCAAGAGAAGGCAATGCTACAGATTGTGAGTGCGCAATCAATACAATATTTGAAATAATCAATTGAAGCTGCTTCACATTGAGGTTGGACCATATGCTGGGGATGCACTTATGGGCTGTTGCTTACAAATTGCCACAAATCTCTTAGAAGAAATCCCTAAGCTCAGCGATTTTCGACTAGTGATGTTCAAACATTGCCAAGCTGACCACATAAACTACCATTGACTGAAACTCCCAAAAGATCCTGATTTCTCATCTGCATAGAAATAGTTTATGCCAGGAGTGAGCAACCGGCGACCCATCAAACATTTTAATGCCGCCTACAAAGCATTTCTAAACAGGAGACGAAGCTATATTTCTCTCTCTGATTGGTCAAGTGATGATTTGAACCGATGTAAAGCCCTCAGCTTTAACCAGTACTTTAACCAGTACTTGTCTGTGCATTTTTGACACCTACACGAACCGCTAAGCCCTCTCATTGGTTTATTGTGATGATTTGAAGCGATGACGAGACACACTTTAAATAGCAGAAGAAGCTGTATGCCTCTCTCTGATTGGTTCATTGTGATGATTCGACCCGATGACAAGACACACTATTAACAGCAGAAGAAGGAGTGTCTCTGTTCTCCTGCGCAAAGATGTTGTCGTAGGTCTACATTCTACACTACTTTATGTGCGGCTCGCCCAAAAATTTTCAAATTCAAATTGGCCCGTTCATTAAAAAGGTTGCTCAACCCTGGTTTATGCAAAGCACACATTTTGGATCATTCTAACAGCTTAGATTTAGAGACTTTGGTCTTTCAGAATCCTTATCACCATTGCTGACAAGCGATTATAGCTGTTAATGGTTGTGGTGAAGGGAGCGGAACTAGTTAGCGGCTTCCCTTTGAACAACTTGTCGTAGCCAAAAACAGTAACAAATTGAACAATGTAGCGTTCTGGCTCATTATGATCACATCTTTAGATGTGTTTGTGGTGATTAACCATTATTGTCTTTTCTAAAGCTTTCTATCCATTTGGTGTTCATCCAGCCATCAATGCCAATTATGGTGTTGTACCAACGACGCCCTGATTCTCCTAGTTTTGCTAGGAACCAAACATTTTTCGGTATTCTGGCAATTAACCCTAATAAAGACAAGAACCCACAAATGAAGCAACAAATTAGCGTCAACGGATCAAACAAATTTAGAGAGAAGCAGGAATTGATGGTGGTCAATGTAGCCGTTTTGGTGTCAGAATGTTCTTGTTCGGACGAAAACTAAAAACTTGTCATCATCATCATCATCATTATTTATAATTATTGTAGCGAGGGGAACCAGGTCTAAGACTTCAACAACTTGCTACACTACAATCCTGTAGTCGATTCGGCGGCAGGCAGTCATTCTAAATTTTGCAATTTGTTCAAGTTTGTCGAATTGGACAAGAATTTCTGCGAACTTTTTCTGTTTTAGGGCGTTTTTTGTGGTGTTCAACTTGGACTTTTGGATTGGATGAAACTTGATTGCAATCCAGTATAGAAAAGGGGATACCAATGTGAATAGGAAATGTAGAGAACACTGGGGCTGATGGATATAAGTATGTTCAACCATGCAGAAGGGCAGCATTCACTGATGGTCCTACGGTACACAAGGTTCAGCGAGGCTAACGTACACGCCAAAAAGGATATTGTCTTACACCACCAGAATTATGTATTCCAATCATTTCATGGCGCCCAACCATAAACCAGAACCACCATGATATGATGTCTAATGGATTGGAATGTCGCTATTTTAGAGAGCGCTTCAATGGCATTTCACTATGGCGCGATATCATTCTTTGGAGAATCTCTGTTCGAAATGCATACCGAATTCTCCAAGTTCGCTTCAATAGCGCCACGCCTACATTATATCCCATTTGGAGTTTTATTTTTTTTTGTTTGATTCAATTTTCAATTCAATTTTCGGTGCTTTCGAGACTATTCATATAGTGGATCGATTGGGATGGTTCTGGGCCTCAAAATTGAATGTTTGAGATTTATTTGTCTAAAGATTATGATCTTTGGACTAGAGAGAGGGAAATATTTGATTGAATTTTTATTGATCCCACCGACCCTTACAACATCTTATATATGGTGGTTGTCACACACACACAAATACTTTTAATGGTACACAATTATGATGCGCGCACATCACTCCAAGATTCCGGCTCGGGCTTGGGCCCGGTCATCTTTCTGGTTTTGGGGGGTGGAAAAAATTTCGAATTCAAAAAAAAATGCACGAGACTATTCCGTCTATATGTTGTAGAATCGATCTGGTCAAGCATCCCTAGCCATTACCATTCTTAGTAGTGTTGAAGCAATCAATTAATTGTGTCGGTGTGTGTGTGTGCGCGCGTTGTATTCTGAATTCTAGTTCTGATTCCGATTCCTTTTTTTTCAAAGCTTGTTTTTGCATCAAAGTGGTCTCGTTGAATGTACCATCGCATGTAAGACGTGGTTCCGATCTAGAACTATCATGTTTGTTCGATTTAGGCAATGCAACATTATATTCATTGAAATGGTTTTATCGTGCACATGAATGGGACCGTGAAGAGCAAGAATTTTTCCGTTTCACTCCAAGACATAAGCCTTACAAGCAAGTGTTTCCACTTGAAGGCATCCAAGTTGATGTAAGCAGAGTTCTGGCCAATGCTTTCAATACTTAATGCCTAATGTATTTCTCAATCCCTCTCTCTCTCTTTCTTTCTTTTTATTTGGCGCTTTCAAGTTGTCCAAATCGAGCGGCTCAGTCGTATATATCCGTCAAGCTAATAGCAAAACAAGCGGAAAATATAAATGTGAAATATCCGTTGAGGAAACGTTCCAAACGGTAGCCGCCGAAAAACTGATGACCGTTTTCAGTAAGTATCCTTTCCAGATAACCCCATCCTCTTCCTTCAAAGAAGATTTATGTTGAGATTCATAAGTGATATTTTTCTCCATCTTAGATTCATCATTCTCAAGGCTAAACGGTGGACTTTCGTGGAATGATCATCTAATCACCATTTGCCTAGCATTTATAGCTTATAATGTTTATAATAATTTATTATTAACCCACAGCCATGTTATATGATTAAATTCATGTAAATTGATTATTAATTATGGATTTTGCTGGCGCTTTGAATCCACTAATCAATGATTTTGGCCCATGTCCACTTTTAGCTCAGAACATACTTTAGTTTTTGCAACAAAATGAAAATGATCGATCCATCAATTCGATATCTGAAACACAACCACCCACACCCACACACTTTTTGTTCTTTGAATTATTAAAACATTATTTTTACGGAAAATTTTCACCAATGAATTCTGGAAATTCTGTTCAAATCCATAAATAAAATCAGTATCAACAAATTTAACGGATCGACCCAAATCCGTTGTTTGTTCGCCGAAATGGTTGGACCCAAACACATAACTATACAAATCAAGGGATGTGAAAAAGCCCCCACCATCATTGTCCCTTAAATATGTCTCTATAAATTCAACTCCAATCTTGCTCTAAGTTGTGGGTCCAAAAGTGTGACTGTTTTATTGATCAATCAAAAATAAAAATATCAAACTTCCCGCCACCACCACCACCACCATTCGCAGCACCATGAACAACACAATGGTGTCAACCATTTGAAATTGTGGTCACACTTGATATCACACGCACACACACACATACAAGCATGGAGTTGCTATTACTTCATAAAAAAAATCCTCGAACAACAAAATCCAACAACATCGATTAATAGAAACTACACATACTAAATAACGGAGAGCCGAGATGTGATTGGAATCAAATAGAGCATCTCACACAAACACACATCCAAATAGCTTATATTTGGCTAGTACTCTGGAATCCCTTGTGTATACGACATGACGATATGAATTAATGTTTCTGCCCCGTCGATTGGATGGATGGCCAATGCTCTTTGCTGTGTGCTGCATAATTTTGTTACTAATCTTGCACATCCACAATGGTTCCAGCATGGATTTTAAATTATGATTATGATTGGCATTTTTCCTTCGAAACAAAAATATTAATACGTTTCTGATATACTTGGCTAAAAAATGCTGAAATCTTTGGGCTAAAAAAATCCAGAACAGCAGCCGTGGCCGGGAATCTAGCTCATCACAGGTCAGGGCAAAAATTGCCAAGGAGAAAGCAGAGTACGGTATTCTTGTTTTGCTGGACCTAGCTGGCTGACCACGATGACCAATATGATGTGCTAGAAAAAAAGGGATAATGATAAACAATTGAAATTATTGGGTGAAAAAATAAAAAGTGTTGTTAAGATTTGTAAGCGAATCTCTGCTTAGTTGAAAGCACGTAGTTTTGCTTTGAACAAATAGCAAAAGAATTCACTCTGGAATTTAATTTGGCACATGTTTCCCAAGACCATTGACCACTGAACACTGCATAGTGTGAGGCCAAAGCTTGAACAGCAAATGTGCATCAATCAGATTGAAATAAATACGATAATCTCACCTTTTTATATGCAGCTTCAAGAGGAATCATGACTTGCAAGCATGCTCCATTCGCCGTGCCATGCTGGATTGTAACCCGTTCTGTTCCGCTAAAAATCCCTAGGATTAGCACGCCATCCGGTGTCAGTAAGAGGAATTATTTTAGGTAAAGGCTGCGCCATCTATCCGTGAAAATATCAAGCTCAAGCTAAGAATTGGGGGCCTTCTAACTTCACACGTTCTACATGTTTAACGCCTATAAAAACCATTTTCTCCTCTGATTGGTCCAATGTGATGATTTGACCTGATGACGAGACACACTATAAACGCTATGAAAAGCGATCAGCTTTAAACAGTACTTGTGTGTGCATGTTTAACGCCTATAATAACCGTTTTCCCCTCTGATTGGTCCAATGTGATGATTCGACCTGATGACGAGACACACTATAAACAGCAGAAGAAGGTGTATCTCTGTTTTAATTTTGAGAGATGTCCTCCTACGAGTTGTAGGTCTGGAAGGTGATAATGGTGAGGAAGGAAAACCACTATTAGGAAACCCATCGACGCCATCTATCCGTGAAAATATCAAGCTCAAGCTAAGAATTGGCCGGTTTAAACTTCACACACCAATGCTTGATGTGGGACAAAATGTTCAGGAGAAGAATATTCCCAAATCTCACCATTAACATGTTAATGAATGTCAGTGGGCGGTTGAGAAATCTGGACAATGTCAATGGACATATTTTTCGGACAAATGTCTCATTTTTCACTTGTTAGCACTTTGTTTTCTGTTAGCGAGAAAATCTCAGCCTGAATTTTGGAAAGTTTGAGAAAGTCAAGAGAGCAAGCCAAAATCAGAATTATAAAAAAAATATCTGAAACCAAGCAAATTATCTTCGGTCAGGCCAAAGTGTGAGCATTGAATTCTGAGTGCGCGTATATGTTTGTAAATTATACAAGGTAATTACATAATAACCACCAAACGACAATCATGAAGTCAAAAAAAGGCATTTACCAATGGATTGGATAGCGCGCGTTAGTGCGCGCATCGTTTGTTCTTGTTGGCGTTGGACGGAAATCATTATAACCATCATCATCATAACCATAATTACCTTCAAATTGGCTGAATGGTAAATGATCCGTGGATAAAATATTCTGCATGGCGCTTCTGGTTGGCGTCTGGTATGTTGGGAAAGTGGTTGCTTGGTTGGTTGGCTGGCTGGCTGGTTAGCTATAAGATTTATGGTGCCCGATATCGCAAGAGCCACCACCATATTTCACATGACGCGTTATGGTTCCAGGTTTGATATTGAGCTCTTTGGTTTTGTTCTTTTCTCCAACAACCAACGATGATACTCTGATGATTATGATGATGATGATAACGAAGCTTCAAGTGGCAACAATGATGGCAATCTAGATTCAGGATTCAGGAGGATAATAATGATAACTACAATAACAATAATTTTAATGATGATGATGTCATACAAGGTCGAAGGTAACCTATCCATGATGGGGAGCCATATCAATCAAAATGGCACCAAAAAGAATTGCTTTCGGTGCTGGCGGTAGTGCTACCATGGGTTTCACGCTTGGTTTGTTGAGCATTTCTTTGTTGGTGGTTGATGGATTTCTCACAATTCGATAGGGGTTGAGAGAGACGCCCATAGATTGAAAATAGAAGCAAAAAATGCGAAAAAATTCTAAATTCTAAATTCTAAATCAAATTTAGAATTTAGTTCAAAGGCAGGTAAGGTATAAAGCCAAAGCTGAATTTCAGATATATGATTCTAGTGGATTTAGCTCTTAATAATGGCCAGTAATCTCCAACGAAATGAAAACCTAGCTGCTATTGAAACTTTAAGTAAACCGATCGACTGGAAAAAAGCCCTTGGTTCCATACTGGGAGGAATGGTCGTAGCATTAGTTCTAATAGGTGTACTGATAATTTGCGGAGACGTTGGCAAAAAAAAACGGCAAAAGAAACGGCAAAAAACGTCATTTGATATAACATCAGGCTCCAGCAGTACATGGCCCGATTCAAGCGGTTTTAGCAGCGCAGATAAAAAGAAACAAAAGAAAAAAAAGAAGAAAAAACGAAAAAAACGTCGAAAGCAGAAGACTGGTAATTATCTGGAGGAAGGAACGGATCAAGAAGGTTGGAGATGGAATTTTGAGAATGGAGAAGAAGCAGAACCGGAAATAGAAGAGGAAGAAGAAGCTGAGGCTGGAGCTGAGGATGAGGCTGAAGCTGAAGCTGAAGCTGAAGAAGAAGCCCGAGAAGAAGGCCAAGAAGAATCGGAAGTACCAAAAAAGAAAAAGAAAAACGCAAAAAAACGTAAAGGCAAAAAACAAAAATCACATTCATCCGTAACACGATACACAAAGTCGAGAGTTGCCAGTAGCTTAAATGCATTGGTTAAAGAAATTTTGTGTGAGTATTAGCTTAACAAAAGCTGTCTGTGCTGGTCAATAAGATTTGCGTTTTGTTTTTCTATCAGTACAATATGTCCCCATAGGCCAAGGATACGGACATGGAAAAGTTTCAATGTATCAAGCGCTGAACAAAAAATCGACACCGGGTAAAGAGTTAATAGCGCCGCAAATAGTGCTTCCACTGGTATCCCCCCAGCAACAGTTTCTAGAAACGCCATTAATAATTCCATCAAAACAGCAGCAGTTACAACAACAGCAATTACAACAACAGCAGTTACAGCAACAATTCCGGCAGTTACCAAAATCAACTCCACGATTAGCTCAACTAGCTGCACAACTATCATCACCACCACCACCATCATCATCACCACCACCACCACCACCATCACCACCACCTTCACCTCCACCTCCACCACCACC